>VDFB02281492.1:840270602-840351814 GCA_007258455.2 Sequoia sempervirens | reverse complement strand
TTTTAGCATTTTCATCATTCAATCAAGCATTCAAGCATCTTGGAGCCACATATCTTCAGATTTCAACATCAAGCATTTGGTGAGTTTATGACATTGCATGTTATTTTTTCATCATTTCCTCTTTGTTTCATTTCTTTATCAGGGGTTTTATTACAAAATTGGGATTTGACCAAGGCAAACCCCTATACTCTAACCCTTAACACTTTTTCCCTTTTTGCATGTATGTTTGCAGGTCTTGTAGGAATATTTGTCAAAGAGAAAGGTGTCAAAAAGGTATTGTAAAGTTATCAAAGCCATCAAAGTCAATATAACCCTATTTGAAGCTTCAAGACCACTTTCCCTTCAGATTTTCCAGATTTAGATCCGAGAAACTGTCAGGTAGAAAAGTGCAAACTAGGACCCATAGAATTGACCTTTGAATTTTCAAAATTTTGCAGGTGGACTAATTCACCATCTATGGTGAATGAGTCCCACTGTTAAGATGGAAAAAGTGTTTTTTAGAAGTTCTCTGTTCCTGACATCCCGAAACCTGTTTTGGTAGTTTTTACCAAAAACGAGACTAATTCACCATATGTGGTGAATGAATCCTAGTGGATTTCAACACTGATCTCTATAGCATTCCAGAATCTTTCAACATCATCTTTCAGCCTCCAGGTGCACCTTATTCAGTTTCATTAATTTTTGTCTTTGTTAGTTCATATTTTTAGTACATGTTTGCATTCAACACTGTGTTTTCAAACACTTCTTATTTGTTAGTTTTTCATTCATAATCAATATATTTTGTTCATTTTTTGTAGTTATATCATATCATCTAGGCATATTGCATCCATTTTACATTAATCTTTGAATATTTACAGTGCATTTTGGCCCACCTTTCCCCTTTTAGGCGAAAAACCCTAGAAGGGCTAGAAAGCATTTGGTTGCCAAAATCTTTGTTTACAAATATGTAATTTAATTTTTGCTAATTCTTCTTAAAGAGATAATAATAATAATAAATTATTTAATTATACAACCATCCATTTCAGCCAATATTTTTTTCGATCCATTATATTGTGTTGAGGATTGTATATTTCAGTAATCTCCTTCTATATAAAATATACTTCATAAAATATTTTAAAATTATTACTAACATATTCTCCACCATTATCATGTCTAACTTCTTAATTTTTCTATTGGGCTGATTTCAACTAGAGCCTTGAAATTTTAAAATTTCCTAAAGAATTCATCCTTATGTTTAAGGAATTCAACAATATTTTTTTTGGAATAATCATCTATAAAGGTCAAAAGATATTTTACTACTTGTGATTAATGATTCATAGGCCCAAATAATTAACCATGTATAATATTAAGAGGTTTTTTTTCTCTTATTATTCTTCTCTTAAGTGGATCCCTATTATACTTTTCAACAATACAATGTATAAAAACGCTTGTATGTGGCTTTATTCATTGAATACCAAACACCTGATCCTTTCTTACATTAAATCCAAACATTGATCACTTAAATTCCCAAACCTTTAATGTCATAATTCACATGTAGAACTATGCAATTGTATGCAAGTTGTGTTATATATAACTCCTAAATCAAATTAATGTAACCCATTTTTTATTGTTTCTATATTCACTACATTATACACACTTAACATCTTCAATAAACATTTATTAGAATATAATTTAACTTTATAACAATTTATTCTCCTCTAATAAGATTGAAATACAATTCTTCTCAAATTTGATGGAAGAATTACATCTCTAATTTCTTACATTTTTCCATCATTTGTAGTCATGAGAATCATCTCAACACCTTTAATACTTAGTGAAATATTATCTCCTAAAATAACCTTTTTAGGACGTCTTTCTTCTTGTATTATTACAATGCATTTGTTAACTTGATCTTATATCAATATACAATGCATCATTTAATAACCCATCTAAAATCAAAATTAATATGCTAATAAAATATTTTTTTATCATTATCTTATTGCGTAACATTTGATTGATTCCTTGGTTGTTTCAAAATATGCTCCTTTTCTGACACAAATTCCATTACTGTCCTTTTCCATAATTATAACAAAATATATTGAAACTTTACATGCCTTTGATTATTGCTGTCTTGGAATTATAATTGTTTGTTTCTGGTCTATGTGGTTCTGTTCCTGATGCGAGCTTTTTTTCTTGTCCTTACTTAGAACACTGTGGATTTCATTTGATTGAAAAAATTATGTTTCCCTTTGGCCACTAAAACTTGTCCATCATTATTTATCTTACTTTTTAGTTTCTTATAAGTTTCTTCTTCATTTATCAAGGTTTCACACAATCCTTTTAACTTTCATGTCTTTTAATTTATCTAATAGTTCTAGAGTTAAAATACAACAATAATATTCCTCTAAAAACTCTCAGCTTAAAAATCAATAACCTTCGAGCCTTTATATTCCGCATCCAAATTACAGACTAATTTATCACTTTTTAATTTTTTAATGAGATTATTCACTTTATCACCACCTTCTATCAAGATTAGTTATACAAGACTGGGTTCATCTCTGTAGCCTTCAGAACAAGAGATTAAAGCTTTTGCTGCACTCGGATTCGATTCAAAGCAAGAACTGCATATCTCATCTGCTAGAGGAAGCCATTCATTCCGCAACTGTCTACATAGACGTCAAATTTTCAGCCAATTCTGCACAATCGGCTAGGTGATTGAATGAACTTCAACTAATTGTCAAGACTAAGGCTCCGATTATGAATTGAAAACCTTCACTAACAGAACCCCGTAAAGTAAAGATCCATAAATACCAGTATACAAGATAATTAATTACCAACTATATACTAAGAAAGTTTCCTGGTATCACCATGCTTTCTCACATGCACAGCTTAAGCCTTTGTGTTTTTTGGCTAAATACAGCACGACACAAAAAATTCTAACTGTAACTGCCTTCTCTTTGACATTCATGATATAGACGTGTAGCTACGATATATATTGATAATGGATGTCTCTGGAAAAAGCCGTGATAATTATGTTTACATTGTTTTCCGAAAGTCACAGTTCTTGTAAGAAGATTTCATTATCAGTGTAATGGTATTAGAAGGAATCAATCATAGGCAGACAACGGATATTCTTCTGAGTATCAAAAGTTTGATATGTTGTTAAAAATGTACAAGTCAGTGAAATGAATAAAATAATGAAAAGAATACAGTTTGCACCCGAGAAATGATAAAGATTTCATTTTGCTGCTTCTCCCATTCAAAGCCCACGCTACGGAAACTACCGCCACCTTTTGTCTATGAAATATAAGTTGATATCAAATGTTTAACAGATCGACCGGAAAGCCCTATGAGATAGACAACCAATAAATAGACGGTGGCGTTTATGGATCCTTCAAATATTTCTCATCAGTGCTACTATTAACCAATTTATATAATCCATGCATTGAAGAGTAGAATGTATACCAAAAACAAATTGTAGTTTATACTTAGTTCTGGACATCGAAATTGTCGTTAAAGCTTTTATATCCGTATCATTATCATATACAGGAAACTTCTTATGTCCATAAAATCATTCTATCCATATAATTATCATTAACATCAAACTTCTTATATGCATATCATCAGTACATAGGAAAAAACATTTAGTATCTTAACAACAAGAGTGGAGTCATAAAATTTATAAAGGACAATGTTTCAGAAATTTCCTGTTCTAGAGTTTACATTTCAGCTGCTTTACTTGCGATTTCACCCTCTGCAAATGTTCTGTTACGCTCTTTGCAACTAGCTCTAATAGCTCTCCTTCGTCCCTGAAACACACGGTGAATTCAAATTCAGCTATTTATAGTATGTAATCTAATGTATCAAGCTGATAAGATGGGCCAGATGGAACTTTGCTATTTCTACAACAAAGTTAACGATTGGAGATAACTAAATTTTTTAAAGAATTGATAACTGATGGGACTTAAAGAGATTGTCTTTGTAATCTGAATTTTGATTTCACGTACTAAACATAAATTTCGAAATCTACTTCTTGCGATTAATTCTTAAAGCTTACAGGTAATAATCCTGTATTTAGATTATTTTAGAAGAACGAAGCAAAACGAAAAAAATGAAATAACGGAAAATCAATTCTCTAAAAGTTTTGATGTCATAGAGCTATTGCTTAATCCTGATTGATTTTTGCTGTAAAATAAAATAGTTAATAAATATACACTAAAACCCTGCCGATAAACACGGAAGACTGAACTTGCAACCTGCTGCATTGAATTAATTTGCACACTACAATCCATCTTCACTAGCTTTTAAAAAATGTGATAACACGAATCTCGTTAAACAACACATAAATTAATGTGAATGTATAATATCATCCCAAACGAACAAAACTAAACGGATGGCACTTTACCCCAGAAAATTCAGGCCCTTAATATCTGACACATCACGGAGCGCCAATTTCCATTCCTCAACTATTTGAGGCTTGATTTTTCCACCATCAGAATGTATCTTGAAAGCTTTAGCATACATCCCGCCTTTGTCTTCCGTAAGAAGCTCGGAAGGCTGTATTCCCCAGAACACAGGAACAATGGGCGCCCCGGTTTTGAGGATTAAGCAGAGCTCTGCCAAGCACCACTCGGAGTCTGCGTAATTAGCAGAAAAAATAACTACATGAACGAAGGCCGAGGCTATGGCCTTTTCTATCATTTCAGGTATTTTCTTCCCTACTTCAATCGAATACTTGTCAAGGAAGACCTTGAAGCCCCTCTTCTTAACATCATGAAAGATAAGGCTTGCCACCGTATCCTTCGCGTCTGTTCCGCGGTGATTTAGAAAGACATCATATCCAATTATATTTGGGATCAACAAAGACTGCGCAGAAGAATTATTATTTCCCATAGGAGCAAGAGAAACGGAGAGAAGCAGAGTGGGTTAAGAGATTCTTTAAGACGACACCGGAGGATTTTGATCCACATAAAGCGTTATGAAAGCGTTAAGGTGATCCTTTACCTCCAGAGCGGATCCTAAAGAAGTCGGCTTGCGAGAAGTATCCCGAATAACACTTTCCAGGCTAATATATGATTTCATCGCTTGATTCCGAAGTGTGATCGCTTTCCTCCTCCTGGTTTCGTAGCTCGATGTAATCCATTTGGAATTACTTTATGAACATGGTGTGCATTATTCCTTGTATAAAGAAATGTACTGATAAAAATTAATTATTAAAAACATTCGACAAGATGACTGGTCTTGCTTCCTTACGAAGTAAGCAATCTACTATGTTTCCATGATCAAATAACGCCTCTCCATTTCTTTGACCAAATCAGGCTAAATAGAAAGTACCCAATCACAAGCATAGATTTTATTTAGTTTATATCCATTTCAGATGTGTATTTTGGTTATATGATTAACTTGCGAGTAAAATTAAACATGGAATATAAATGAAATTAAACACTCAACAATTGAGTTAATTTGATCGTTAGATTCAATAAATAATCAAATATTTTTATTTATTGCCTCAATATTTATTTTTTTCTATTTTTTCCATAATCGATCTTACATTATGATCACTTATCACTACAAGCATATTACATCATTATATATCTATGTACTATTATCCTTAACTTATGCATTAAGAATGCTATGAATTATATCAAACATTATCCTCTATGTACTACTAACTAACTTCACTTTTACATATCCCTTTAATGCACTACTACTCACCTTCTTCATCCCATTACTACTATGTTAAAACATTTTAGTTCCCACCATGATAGTTTAGTATCCTATTCATATTAGTCTTGGATTTCCAAGTCCTCCATATATCCTAATATAACATTGCCATATTCATATACTTTCCTTAAGCATATTTATAACCTATGTTTTATATAATTTCTATAACACCTACATACTAGTTCTTTCTATTCTTTTATTCATGATATCCACACTTGTTAGTGATTCCTAAAATTATATATATATATATATACATCCTTTATGCAAGGTTAAAGATAACATGTTTGGATTCTTCAGTGTGATCAAATAACTAGTGTCTTAATATTTTATCAACTCGATTGAAATGTTATAAAAAAATAAAAAATAACAATTTAATTTCAAAAAAGGTGTGAAAATACATAAATTTTCTCGCCCATCTATCTAAGCCTATATGGGAGTAAAATGTATACTATTGTGATCTCTTAGAAATGGACATGGATGAAGTATTGATGTAGTCTAGATAATGGGCAACCCAATCTACTATCCTACATAATCAAACCAATAAAACTCATCGACAATGAAAATATAATTAAAAAATAATAAATTTTATTAAATTCATATAACTAGTTAAAAAATTATTACAAAAAGAAGATTCTTCTACGTAAGAATTTCATACTTATTATATCTTCTTACCTCACCTTCTAATTACAACATATTATTACAAATCCATTACTAAAATTTCTTCCCATCTTCAAATATAGGGGTCTTCTCTCCTCTGGATATTACTACGTCTTACCATCCTCTCTACATTTTTCAAAATAAAGAAAAATATTCCCTTTTCTTTTCCTTCAATAATTTACCAATGGAGAGCTCTTTTTAACATAGAAATAAGTTTTTCCAAGGGAATTTCTATATCCTTTCAATAGAAACAAGAAAGTGAAAATTTATCATGTTGCCTAGGAACACACCTATCCATTCCAAGATAACAAAGGACTGGTGAGGATAGTCAAGATTCTACTCACTCCGAGAAAAAAAGATAGGAAAGGGGGCATCTCTACCACGCCCAGTAATGAGGAGACCCAATCCACTCACAAGGGCCTTTTTTCCTTCTAGGAGAAACATCAATTCTCAGGTAAAGAGTGGTAGACTATTAGTGGCCTTAAGCTTCTGGGAGACTAGTAGTTGGTCTAGCCCCCTATTGGTTCAGTCCTATGCTCTCTTTAATTTTTTGTTGTTGCTCATTTTGTAGTTGCTTCTCTTTTTTGTTTCTAGGTGTCTCACTTCTCGTGAGCCCCCTCATTAGGCCTTTATGGTTGTTTTGTGTATGGGTACTAGCAATTCAAGAATTTAATCTAATCAAAATTATCCATTCCAATATCTCCACAATTGGGTCATGGAGTCATGGAAGCCTATTGTTTTAGAAAACATAGACCTTTTCCCATGTCCTAGAGTTTTAATCATTGTATTTTTTAAGTATTCAAAGAACATGGATTTGGTGCTTGATGGTAGGTTGTGGTTGGAGGGTGAGAATTGTTTGCAAGTCAAACCTCCATCCACCTCCATCCACCCCCTCTTTGAACCTCTTATTTTAATACCTATTTGGGTTCATCCTTTGAATCTTCCCTTATGATTTAGGGAGGAATCAAGCTATGAAGCCATAGGAAAATATATTGAATGTTTATTGAAGGTAAATTCCAAAAAATCTTATATGGAATACTATATTTTTTATTACATACTACTCGATATTAACATCTGAAAGTTTTTTCACGATGATGTAGTTTTGATTCTAGCAGATAGACCTTGGAATCAACTACTTGAGTATGATGGTGTTCTCTTTATATGTAGATGCTACTTTACAATCAAAATCCTAGCTACTGATTATCTCTTTCTTGGAACACCAGTGATGTGACATGATTAAAGAATGCTTATGAAGATTACTTGACTATTCATGCTTTTGAGTCATAAGAGGTTAGCTTCTCTTAAGATAATGGTTCTATTAATCCTAGTGTTTATATGATATCACCAACACCTTTTGTTCTCTTGACTTTCATGGGAGATCAACCCCCTTCTTTGATCACTCATCTTTCTAGGAGTTTACCTTTAGAAAAACTTCAACCTTTTAATATAGTGGAGGTTCACTGCATCACTTTAAGTTCAATTTATCTTAATCTAGTGGTGTCTAGTTGATGTGTGTCTATCCCACCTCAACATACCATTTTTTTTAATGCACCTTGTTTGACCATATATGGAGGAATATCCTCCCTCTTCAGCCTCTTATATAGATTAGAATGATATTGTTGCATGGATTATTGTATAAAGGTGGAAGAAAGGTCATCCCAAATCTATTTCCCAATCTAACACTAGATTGAAGGGTGTGATATTGAATATGGTTAGGTATGATATTATCAAGAGAAGACCATAGTATTCTTTGAATTATTTTATTTTGTTAGGTTTGGTTGGTCCCATAATTCATGACACTTGTTTAATTTTCCTAATGGCTAATCTATTGTACAAGGTTCCAAACCCTTTCAAAACCCATTTTACCAATGTAAAAACCATCCATTCAAAGTATGAATGATTTGATTTAAGTAAATAATAATGACTCCAAATCTAAGTTCTAAATAGTAAATGAGGTGATTGTAGAGATAAAAAATCAACCACGAATAAAGGAAAGGCTAAGAAGTGGTGGAAAATATAACACAGAATATAAAAAACATCTAACACTTAGTAAAAAATTATTGAATGAAAATTTTTCAATAATAATAAAGAGTCATGATTGGGCGATTATTTTCTTAAAAAAATTAGGACAACTTCAAACCACTATTAAAAAGAAGGTACCTACCATAAAATTCTGAGGAGAAATATTCGAATATAATTTAGAATACTAAAGGAAATAAAATATGTTTTTGCAACTTAATCTTTTTTGTGTAATACACAATCTTGATGTAAGAAAATACCACATAATATTTCTAAAGCATAAATACATAGTCCTTGTTACCTATTCTAAAGAAACATATAAAACTTGACAACCCCAAGGAGTTGAAAGGAAGTCCTATAGAAAATTGATGAATCCTATACTAGAAAACATCTATGTTTTATTGCAAATATTCTATTCCCATATAATAAAAGAAACATAAATCCTTGAACTAAAAGTAGGCATAGTCATATAAAAATATCTTGTAGAAGCATAAATTAATCTTGTCATAACCAATAAGAGTCTTCAAGAAACTTAAATAATTTTGTACCATAGATATAATTATAAAACCCTTACGTAGATCTACAATATTTTGTAGCAGCTTTACTACCACTTATTACACTTAAATAAGAAAGACATGGCTTCTCAGAGGTGAATCAAAAGATTGATTTATATTAAAAAAAGTAAACTAGTAGGTCAATAAAGAAAAACACATAATTATCAAGGGGAAATGAGATACAAAATTTATATAATTAGTATAACTCCAACAAGATGCAAGGAATTTGACCTCAACATTCTTTTAGTGCACATATCTCTAAAATAAGGTAAATTACTCATCTATACAATACTTTTAATAATAGAAAGTTCTTCAATTAACATGCTTTTAAGATCATCATCATAAAATGTTGTTTTAATCTCTTATATAATGATTTATTTAGTGAATGACATAATTATTTAGAGTTTAATTTCTCTAGGCACACTTGGTGAAATTATTTACATTTATTTTGAATTACATACTAATGTTAAAATGCTTCATAAAAGTAGTGACTAGTTTGTCAAAGTAATATAATTTTTTTATTATATACATTCTCTACATCACACATCAGTAATATTTTATCGTTATCACTATTTTTATCTTTGTAATCAATCTTGTAAATATCATACCTATCATTGAATAAAATAAAAAAAGGCCTTCAAACATTGCAAAGAAAATCAAACCACCTAGAAATTTTCTTTAAGAGAAATCTGCCATCTAAATCAAGTCCTCAATGATTCTAACTTCTTTTTTTTGCTCCTAATTTTTCAATAAAATGTCTAAATCTAAGAGTAGATTAAAAGTAGACCAAAGGGATCCATATCACTTTAGAACTTATAAATCACAAAAATCGAACAAAACTAGGATAATTTACTTTTAAATCAAACACATATAAAATCATCCAATTGAAACAAGTAGATAAAGATTGATAGGTCCTACAAACTAATTTATCCTTAATCTCATATCATATTTAAGAGTACTAAATAAATAAATAAATTCATAAGAAAATAAAAACTTTATTAATATTACCTTCAACATTGTAGGTGAGCCATAGGACTTGTGTGTTATAAAAAAATATTCAAATTGTAATGTGCCTTCTAACACGTACAACAATAATGTGGCAGTCTTCCTCTATAGCCCTCTTTTTAACTCTCTTATTTGACTATTGATTAAATTGATGATAGGAAACTCCACCATTAGAATTTCATGAATTTTATTGGTAGCTCCAACTCTACCAATCATACAACTTTCCTTCATAACCATTATTGTGGCCATAATGCAAGCTTCTAGTAGACACTTACACTAATTATATTTTCACTACATTTGAACTAAAATGTTGAGGCTCCCCTCATGCAAGCCTATAAAATCTTTACCAAAGAACAAATGAACAAAGCTCAGACAATCAAACATCTAGGCCAAACTTCTAACCTCTTTAGATTCCTAAATGTCTGAAATTTAAAAGTGATACCTAACATCTATGACAACCTAAAACCTTTCTAATATTAATCACATTTTACACAAATACTTCACTCAAAATATATTAAAAAAGAAAACTTTCACTTATAGAAAAAATATGTCAAGACAAACTTGTCAAAATCTAGACAAATTTCTGATTAAGAAAACAACAATTTTCTCCCTAAAAACCTCTTTCAAATCATATAAAAATGTACACCAACAAAAACTACAAATTTCTAAATCCCTATAGAAAGATGTAAAAGGTTGTGCAACACAAATGAATCAAAGATTTTTTCTATCATCAAAATCCAAAATCTGCTTCAAAACTTCTAAAATTCTACTACATATAATATTAGAAAAAATTAAATGCTGAAAACAAAATGATAATTATCCTATAAAATTTATTAAATTGACAATTAAAAAATGACATTTATGAAGTAGATTGGTTAAATAGACCTATCAAATGTTACCACATATATTCTGTTGATAAAAAATTACAAATACATTATTTGTAATCACTAATATTTTGTCTAAATTTTAAAATATTAAACAAAAGAAAGTGATAGAATAATAGTTATTCTTAAATATAAAAAATCGAAAGGGAGATCCTCCACAAAAACGGCTCTAAATTAAATTTTTAGCAATTCCATCATAAATCGAGTTTTGAGTGCCCTTAAAATTGGGTATCATTTTTTATTATAAGCTGGTGATGTCACAGGTTACACAACCAGACGATTCTTTCAAAGATAATAATTCTTCGGACATATTGAGCATTCATTCCGAATTCAATCGATTGTAATCAAAGCTCTTTGAATAGAATTTCTATCTTTCAGATTTGGAAATATGAGTACTGCTATGTGCTGTGTTGCCCTTTGGTTTGTGTGGTACTATCAAATTGTTTGATTACATTAGTGCGGGCCGCGGCGGTGCTACTCAATGCCTTGACCTGATGATTAGGATTGACTACAATTTCATTTTGGGCCTACATGAGTTTCTACATTAACTAATTCATGACTGACTGATACCATTAATGAATGATATGGATATGGACATCAATTCAACCTTTATTGGTTGTTGATAATCTGGATAGAGGGACCTGCTCTCAAGTTGTCACGAGAATATTTACGTACACATTTAGAAGCAGCCTCTTTTATATTTTTTTGATGGTCCTCTCGCCGTATATAGGTATTATATTTGTTATAAAATTAAAAAATATAAATGGTTGTATTTTGGCATTTTTTCCTTATTCAAATGGTTCCTAATTAGAGTAGTTTAGCATTCGATACTAGGTCATTGGTTTAGAAGTGTAAGAAAATGATTTTGAAACATTTTTGTAAGTTTATAACAAAAGTGGTTTCTGAGGTGATTCTATTGTCACAAACATTGTTTTGTTTATTAATGATTTAGAAATACATGCACATGGATAGAAAACTATACTCTTTTCGAGTATTTTTTTTGTAGAATTCCATTTAAAAACATACTAAGAACTTGAGTCAACTCCACCTAGGTTCCTCATAGGGTTTGCATGGAGGCTATTTGAAACCTTACTAAGGTTTTCTTTATTTCCTATGTTGTTGATGTCAAGTTTGTTAATGCCAATTTTTTAACATGGCCCTTACTACATTCACTCGTCTATGTTAGTCTTTATCATGTGGACTAAAGACTTTATTCTTTATGAGGAATGTTCTCTCCAAGTTTTAGTCTAGGTTGGATTCCCTAATCTCCCCTTGTCAATCTAGCACTTCCCATGCCATATTGTAGCATTATTGAGAAAAGTCGCTCATCTTGAGAAATAATGATTCTTTAATCATGGCCTCATAAAATACTTTGTATTGATGTTGACGTATCTTAAGACTTTTAGGAATTAGTCAATTTCCAAAAAGGAATTTAGAGCCTTACCCAAAGGGTCATTTATTTTGGTTTACCCAACACTTGTCATCAATGCCAATCTCCACCTCAAAAAAAGGATGATGGGTAAATTATGGTTAGAAATAAAATAAATTTGTAACTCTAAAGCTAAAGATGTCAATCCTAAATCATTGGCCATTGTACCTAAGGTTTCAAATCCTAATCAGGCAAAAGATCTAGTTGATTCTTAACCCATAGGAAATTTTTCATAAGTATTGAACAAATAAAAATTTAGTAGAATGTTGCTTCTTTCTAGCATTATTTCATCATCCGTGATTACTCAAGAAACTTCTCCTCTTGCCTCTCATGCTCTCATAGTCTAGCTTGTGAGACAATGTGAGGTGAATTTGTCCTAGCCAAGAAGAAGGCATTTGTTGGGTTTTCATCTGTATACATGGTGGCACTTAAACATTAGGGATTATTCAACAACATTTAAGGAACAATTTATGATATAGAGGAGGATGACATTCCTCTCAACTCTCATCTTCCATAAATTTTATTTCATAGAATATTTTAGGTTTTCTTGACTTGAGAAGGAAATGCATCACACAGAGTGTTCAACACTAAATTTTGAAACTCAAAATATATTAGTTATAGGAGTAAAAAATTATATAGTTAATACTTTCAAAATTTCTCATGTCATATGGCCAAATAATTACTTTTTGCATAGTGATCATAGGTCATTCCATGGACAACTTTTGAATTTCATTTCACCTAAGTAGGGAAAACTTTAGGGGCAAATCTTCACCAATTGGCGAATTTTAGAAATTAGCCAAGTCAAAATTGGCAAATTAATCACACCCAACAGGGTGTCCAAATCACTTTGATTTTATGAATTATCGGTCCAATACATGTACATTCGCCATCAATTTTTTATGAGGCATATTTAAGCAAAAAAAATTCCATAACAAACTATGTGTTTCAAATGAATTGATTAATATTTTTTCTTGAAATCACGGAAGAATGTAATAAAACACCTACATATTTGCAAATACTATTAAAACAACATTTTATCAAGACCCATTTCACCAATTAAAATTTACAAATAGTTGCTTGTGAAGAACCATTGTACCAATTAAAATTTACAAATAGTTGCTTATGTGGACCCATTTCACTAATAACATTAAAAAATAATTACATTTGCAAAAACATTTTGCAAATTGTCATGAGACCTTCCTGCTAATCATAGGGCCATAATCACCTTGAATATTGCAATGTATCGTTGTTTAAGCATGCGGGATTTGCCAAATTTTTAATATACCATTTAAAAATCCCTTGGAATTTGCCAAATATGGATTGATATAAATACAATCAAAACTGTCATTTATTCTTACACATTTTGTTTAGTTCTCAATTTGTAATTTGGACTTGGAACCTTAAAGTTGATTGTAGGCAAGTTACAAACTTACAACACAAGCATTCCTGCATTAACAATTAGCAAGTTAGCAAAAACCTAAACTTAAAGGTGAGTGATCACTTCTTCATAGTGTTATAAGATTTCTTTATCTCTTTTCCATTCTTGCTTCAATCTTAAAGATGATATTGAGTAGGGAATGGGATCTATATTCTCTTTCCTTAAACAAGAAGATTTTTTTTTTCCAACTTTTATTCAAAGTGAGAGATCAATATGTTGAGCAGCAAGGGTAAGACTCCTTAGGGTGGTGAAGGGACTGGGAGGCCATCAAAATGCCCAAAATGTAGAAGTACCATATAGTTTTAGTTTGGAATTTGCAATGCTTTTGATCCATCAAATCAAGATGGAGGTACATCATCAACTCTTCCACCAAATATTAATGAAGTAGGAATTCACAATACCTCACCACCACCAGAAGGTCAAGGTGAGATTTCCATTGAGTTAAATGAGTCAAATGAGGAAGGCAATACCACAAAAGATGTTCCAAGGGATAACCTGGTTAGCCAGAATGAAATAATTGACTTGCATTAGGATGATGTTGGTAGAAAGTAGAGAAAAGGAAAATCAAAAGTGGGGCGCGAGTGGGAAATGACAAGGAATCTTCAACTTGGTTGGTTGTTAAAGTACCCATTCATCATAATAGTGGGGAAAGAAAACAATGTTGAAACTGCAACAGAATGTATGTGTATGGTTTATAGTTGGAAATGTAAAAGAGAAAAGAAGTTGCAGCTAAAGCTTGACACTATAGAAAAGCATATTGGTAAAGTTTATGAAAAACAAATCATAAACGTAAAGGAACAACTAGTCGTACGATGGAAATCAAAGGAAGAATGTCTTCATGTTAAGTATGTCATAGAATATGAAGAGAATAAGCAAAGAATGTCGAAGCTTTTTGCATGTCAAGGTACGCTTGAGGCTCAATTTGGAAAAGAAATGGAAGGAGCACATCTGTCAAAATCTATTCAGATGAGTGTTGTTTTTCATATTTTTTCTATAGGGCATCCTATGATAGACTACCTAGAATATTTTAATTTATTATTCTTTATGGGCGTTCCTCACTTTCCTAGCTTACATTGGTCAATAAACGTTGGATGGGAATTAAGAAATAGTATTGTTGTAGGGGGAAAGTAAGATTTAAAGGAGAAAGTAAAAGAGTCAAACTTCATTGCATTATCTTTAGATGAATTTATTGTAGTAGACAATACTTCTTGGGTCTGTATTAATGTGTATACTACAAAACAACATCTCCACCAAGCTCATATTCTCTATTTTCATAAAATGAAGGACAATTCAACATCACAGAATCTATTTGAACTAATCAAGAAATCTTTGAATGAAATTGTAGGTATGGATGAGTTGACAATTGTCAATAAGTTGGTGTGTGTAGGAGTTGATGGAGCTGAAAAGATGCAAGATCAAAGGAGCAGTGTTTGCACAAAGTTACAAACTACTTGTTCACTATACATGCTTGGAATTCATTGAATGTCCCATAGAATGAATTTAACATTTAAAATTGTAAGCAAGTTTCCTACAATATAAAAAGTTTAAAATCTAGTCTATGAGCTCTAGACATACTTTTTTCTGAAGTCCAAAACATTTCACAAAATTTAATTTTTTTTCTAAGGGAATAATAGAAGTGAACAAGCTTCTCAAGGATGTTGATACCAGGTGGATCTCCCTGCATGGACAAATGCAACGAGTTCTTTTACATTATCAATCCTTGATTTGAGTAATCTACGAGCATCGCAACATGGTAGACAAATTTCCTGACCTCTTACATAGGTTAAGTGATATAGAGACACTCTTGACTTTAGCTAGTCTTCTCCCCATGCTAGATGAAATGGAAAATCTTGTGAAAAAATCCTAGAATAGAACTATGTATATTTATGACTATGCCAAGCTACGTAGACATACATACATGGACCTTGATCATCTATATCTTGATTTAACACAAGAAAGCCCAATTTTTATCATGTCACCAAAAATTATTGTTTTGAATAAGCTTGATAATTATTTATAGTTTAATGCAAGTAGGAACTTATGTACCTGTGTACATGGATATGAGATACCAATGTGGCATTGTAAGATAGCCAGACGCTCTATCAGAGAAGTACCTATTAGAAAGAAAGACTTTAATGATATTGTTAAATCTATTAGTGATAATTTGAAGGAAATTTCAAAATGTCTTGCCTCAAATATTTATGAAAGATTCACTCGACATGAAATACTTGAAGCCATGGGTATTATGTATCCTCAATTGTGGGTAAACCAAGATAGCCCAAAATATTTTCATGATAAAGTAAATATTTTGATCGAACAATTTTTGAAAAGTGTAACATAAAATGAGTAGACAATAGAAGGACTTTTAAATGTAGATAAGCTTAGACAACAATGTAAGAATTTTGCAATAACTATGAGGGACCAATATGATTCCATGGGCATGGAGAAGGCCTTTGAACCAGGATCAATAACAAAGGTTTGGACAAACTTAGGTCAAATTGAAATATGACATGGTACAATATAAAAATATTTCAAACTTGTTGATTTATGTCAAACAATGATATTGGGGTTGGTGGAGGATGAGAGAGTTTTCAATTCATTGGAATTTTTAAAATAAAAGTTAAGAAAAAAACTAGATAAGAATTTGGAAAATTGCTTAAGGATGAAAGGAACTTTGTATAATGCCAAAAAAAATCATTTTGAAAGGGAACTCACAATCTGGAGGTCCACATGTGAAAGAAGAGGGTTGTGCAACACTCCAATTCCAAATGCCGGTACTGGTGGTAGTGGCAGTGGTAGTGGGAAAAATGACAGTGACATAATGAATGTTGAATTTGAGACGTAATTCGAAGAAAATAAAGAGCAGACTCAGAATCAAGATGACTCTTTTACTTTATCTCAAGTTGAATGTCACTTTCAGGACCATGACTCCATTTAGGAAATGGAAGTGAATTAGCAAGTTTTAGGTATTTATACTACACTTCATGAATCATTTTCCAAACTATTTGATGGCATTTTATATTGTATTCAATGTAATTATGAATCATTGCACTTCATGAATCATATTCCATATTGTATTTGATGATATTTTATATTGTATTCCATGAAATAATGATATTTTATATTTTATATTGTATTCCATGAAATTTTAATATTTCATTTTTTATATTGTATTCCATGGTATTGAATTTTATATGTGATTCTACATCATTTTTAAAGAAAAACACTTATCACACTACTTATAAATTCCTATTGCATTACTATTCACACAATATTTGATAAATAACTGAAAGGAATATTAATGCATTCCTTGAATAGAAGCTAGCAGTTCAACATCCATAACTTATAAATAACCATTGATTATTTTGAGTTAGATGATAGTGAATACAATACTGGAGAGAAATATAGGTTGATATTATATTAAAAATTAAAGAAATACACTTAAGTGTTTGAGACACATTTTGTTATTAAAAATAAAAATTACAACATTTCCTTATATCTTATATGTGTGAATAATAGGGTAATAAGGTGCTTTATGGCCTAGGTCATATAACACCACTCTTCTCCTATTATCATTTAAATATTCCCTAGGATCCTAAATTGGATTGACTATCAACACAAAGGTGAGTCAATTCTTAACAAGGAAGACCTAGAGGGGAATCTTTTAGGCTTTGAAGGGTTCACCACCAAGCAAAAGATTGGAAAAGACAACTTAACATTTAGCTTACCAAACCTAATAATGCAAGCTAAATAATGAGTGCAAATGACAAAATAAAGTAACAGAAAGTTAGGATGTGTGTACCTGGAATGTTTGGGAATGTGATGAGGATTCTGGAAATGCAAAAATACTATCAAAATATGCTAGGGAGGACTAAGATGCCCTTATTGTTGTGCTAGTCCCGCTACCATTTTTTAAGGGAAATTTGAAATCTTTAGATGTCGAAACAAAATTTGAAAGAATCTTTGAAAAATACCCTTGGGAGGACTAAGACGCCCTTACTACCAACTTAGTCGAGTGTCTTGAATTTCTAAAATCTATAAATGTGATCCTAAGGCTCAATGCATGCACTTCCTTCTTCTCTGATCTCAGGTTCTGAAACATCCAGATCTAGCCTGTAGGTGAGTTTCCATGAAGATAATAACTTTGTAATGCAACTTTGCACCTCAAATGATCCTCACCCTAAATCTACAAACACAAACATGCAAGAGAAGAAAAAATTGTTGGTTGTTAGTAAATGGGGGTTTTCCTTGGTCAAACCCCTTGTTGGTAATTAAACCTTGGAATGAAATAGAATAATGAAGGGAAATGATGAATGGAAAAAATGGTATGTTTCAACTCACCAAACCCTTGTTATGAAATTTTCAAACTTGTGTGAAATGGATAGCTTGATTGTAGATATTAAATTGAAGGAATGCTTGATACATCTTGACTTGAATTGCTTGCTTGAATAAAAACCCTACATCACAAATGTTAGTTCAAAAACATAAATGATGCAAGAATATCCTTGATATGATGCTTGAATTTTGATGATGGCTCTAAATGCTTGATGAATTGCTCTTGAATGCTTGAATGGTTTAATGCTTGGATATTTATAAATTGCTTTTTAGATTGCTAGATGAAAATATGAGTGAAATAACCTTGTATTTATACTTATCCATGCTTAATATCCCAAAATTACACCACAAAAATCTAACATATGAAATCATTAATTAAAGGAGGCTAAATCCCACCAAGATTTGAAATTATATCCCAAAAATAACATAAGGGGACTAAGATGCTCAAGGTGGTGTCTTAGTCCCGAAGCATGAAACTCGGGGCATAGACTCCAAAAAGTGGCCCAACTAAGGCACATTTTAAAAGAGGGGACAAAGATGCCCTAGGTGGCATCTTAGTCTCGGTCCAAAAATCAGGGACACATAGCTAGAATAATTGAATTATCATTTCCCCTTTGATGTTTGTCGAGATTAGCCATAAAAAGATATAATTTATTAGGCTTGTGGATGCAAAATAGGACCGATTAATACATAAATAAGGATAAATTAAGCAAGGTGGGCCCAAAAGAGTGTGAAAATGCAAGGGTATTCATTTTCCTACACTACAATGTGTTACCAAATAGCTTGCAGTAGGCATCCCAAAAGATGCATAAATCTGGTTGTCTTTCAGATCTAGGTGCTCTATTGATTTGGAAAGTGTTATAAGGCTTATAGTTCTAGTCGTTCTTATGTTCTAGGGTTTATGTGAGTTCTAAACCCTCTCAAAAACCCTAGGTTTCTTTTCCTTTTACCTACATTCTAATAATCTAATTCAAACTTGACCGGGTTTTACCCATTCCCGGTCTCTTAAGCCATATCTTATGCCTTTTCGTCTATTTATTCACCAGCCTCTTGAGCCTAGTGTTCCCAATTTCTACCCATAGAATCATTATAAATATTTCCTTGTCTTATGTGGGTCATAAAATTCTTTAATTTTTGTTCTTTCCCTAAGTTTGGGTTTTAATATTCACTCAATATCGTTCATGTTATAAACCTAGGTAGGTGATCCCTTTGAAGTCATGTAACAAGTGAAAGTGCTTATTAAATCCTTTGTTATGCTTGACAGGTCCCATTGACTGCTTTCTATTGGTTCCCCTCCATCCCGGTGGATTAAATTAATCAAATTAACAATCCAACGAGATAGCGAGAAGGCAACACTTAGCCACCCTTTTGGTAGGTCCTACCACTGCTCGAAGGCACCGATGACTAAAGGACTTCAAATCAATGGTCACTATGATTTCTCACAAAAAAATATCAATTGTTCCACACCTCCCTATTGTCATAGGATGCACATGCTTTAAACCTAGAGGGGAAGTGAGGAGGTTGAAACAGACAATTTCAACGCTTATATAGATGGTGGAGCCCATGGAGTGACACAAAGATAAATCCACATGGAAATTTTTAGTTGGTAAATGGAGAGAGCCGTTTGTAAACTTATTTGAATGAATCTGAGCCATCTGTCACAACAAGATAGACAATTAAAATTCAAAGCTCAAGATTGAGGTAAAATGAGTCATATCAGCCATTCTGGCTCACATGAGCGAACCATAACGGAGGATATGACACAAAGCTACCAAATTTCCAATTTTGGTATGTTTTAAAGCCAAAAAACTTGCTTTAAAGTATAATTGTAAACTCTTAAAGCATTTAATGCATCTAAGGAGTTCTCCCTAGAATTTTCAAGCTCGTTCAATGACAACAATTAGGGTTTTCAAGCATCCACAAAGCCGGTAAGTAAAATTTCTATCCTACTTCTCAGTTGTTTAACAATTTGCTATAAGTTCTCGTTCTATCATTCTGTCATTAGGGTTTCTGGTTCCATTGCATTTCTTTTAAGGTTTGATGTTCAATTCGAACAATTAGCCTATTTAGTCATGTTATTTCATTGCATCAACCTATACCCTAGTTGTAAGCTTGCAATTTGTAGAGTAGTAAACCCTAGTTTGCACAAAATCTATTACTATGGAACCCAAAGTCAAAGAATCCATGTCAAAAGACTAATATTTTGAGTTGAATCCCACTAAAAGACCTCTATCATAGGACTTAACTAAATAATTTGTATATTCAACCTCTGATAAATAAAAGGGACAACATATGTACTTTGGCCCTAGAACTAAATTTTGAATCACTGATTATTATTTTACAATTAAAGATGCTTCCCTACTGTACTCCGAATGGATAATTTCCTAAGAATGGTTTGGAAATATGAATGTTGGTATCCCTTTTTACAACCCCTCGAGGTTGGACATGGGTAAACTGGTTGTACCCAACATGTTCATAGATGTTGATCTTCTCAAAGCAATTACTGTGAACTATGACCCTCTGGTTAGGCTTGTTAGAGCTCATGATGGACATAATCTAGTATGGTTTAATAAGGAATAAGATGCATATGTGTTAAAGTTGAACACTTGGAGTAGTGACATGGTTAAGATTGATGGGTGGATGTTGAGGGAGAAATAAAAAATGGTAAAACACAACTTTAGGGTGTCAGTGTTGACCAATTTTTTGATATTAGTAGGGAAGGGAATCAACAAAAGAAATATTACTTTGGGAACCTGTAATGTTGATCCCTTGGCTATTAAGTATTTCTAACCATATTTTTAGAAGACCTTTTACTCCCTCTACCAAATTCTAGGGTTCGATCCTAGCTCTACCATGCCAATGACCCATATGTACATGGCTACAAGTATCTAAAATCTTAACATAAATACCTTATATGATTTTTCCACCTATATAGCAGAGGAAATTCAAAAATGATTGGTGGTCTTGAAGGGTGGGAAACTTGGTGTCAGATTTTGGTGGTTTCCACTCTTTATACATATGTTTCTTTTCAAATGTGCAGACTATTTTGGTTGGGAGATGGAATTTAAAAGGGTTGTGGATGGTATTGAGATGCTAGTGCAGTCATGGACCCCTACATTGGATAGGAATGAACAAAATACCGAGTATGTGATTGATACAAATATTTTTGCCACCAAATTGAGACATGCTCTAATGGTGGATGTACCTAGGATCCCCAAGGAGTTACATGATTTTTTGAGGAAAGCTGAAAGGAGGCCTAATTTAAATATTGCTCATAACTATGGGGATGTAATCCCTTATAACAATTGTATAGTCTCATATAAAGACATCTACATAAGGCTTGGAATGGTTCCTATACCACTCTAATGATTGTAACACATCACTAATGACCTTTTTGAAATAATCAAACATTTCTTATAGAATATTGTACTTAGATTAACAATGATAGAACCTTACAATTTAAAATAATGATAAAGAGAAACCTTTTCATTATTTTTCCATTGATGGATAATCCTTGTGAGTAAAATTATTAGAAATATTGATGAATGTTTCACAAATACTTTAGAACACCTTTGGTTGTATCATCACCCACCCAAATAGACATAATAAATAACTTATTTCTTGATATGTTAATTTTGTGATTAAATTCCTAAATAAAATTAAAATAATATCAATCCAAACTATCTAAAATATAAATTATACAAAAAAATGGTTATGGCCATACACAATCACTATTTTTTTAGTTTAAGTACATATCACTTGTATAGTGTAGATGGAAAGCAATTGAACTACCATATTAACATAACATAACTAACATTATTTTTGTCATGATATGTATATATATGTAATGACGAAAAAAGGTCCCCCCTACCATGGCCTTGATTTAGTGTTGTAACATGTCTAACATATTCACATTAGGTCTTGGGTCCTTGTGAAATAAATGAACTTAATGATGCCTTTTTCAGAGTGTTGTAACACACTTTCACACTTTCTACGGTTTTATTAAATAATTAGGCTTCTTTACATGATTTAATTGGCCTTATTTTACATCGCAAAGCCTCATTTAATGCATATTTTTGAGGATAATCTTAACACAAATCAACACCCAATCATAATTTAGGTGTTTTCTACTTGTGTGGCATAGATTTAGTGATCTAGGACTCATTCACCACCTTGGACAAATGAGTCCCACCTAGGTTTTTGGGTCTTGAACCTAGTTTCACACCTTTCTAAGAATTTTTGAAAATAGTCCCATAAATTATGCCTAATGGGACTCATTCGCCAACTTGGGTGAATGAGTCCTGTGTGGCCCAAAATCAAAATTAATTCAAAATTTTGGCAGTATTTTATCCTCCTAGATCTGATGTCAACTTGTAGTGTTGTAGTTTCTGGAATTCTTGCATAATCAAGTATAAATACAAGTTTCTTTCACTCATTTTACACCTATCAAGCTTAATCAATATCCTTATAGAAAATTTGAGTTCACAAGAGTATTCAATTATTTACAAGAGCATTCAAGGAAAGATTATCAAGAATTCTAGAGCATTATTCAAGCATCATGCATCATGTTTGTTTTTGAGCTAAAAATTGTGATGTAGGGTTTCATGATTTAAGCTAGCATTTAATTCAAGATTTACCACATTCAAGAAAGAGTCAAGATCTACATCCATTAGATCCATCTCATACATGTTTGCAACATTTCATTGTTAGGATTTGGTGAGTTACAACATCATATTTTTTTCATTCATTATTCTCCATTCCTATTTCATTCTATTTCAAGGTTTGATTACGAAAATGGGGTTTGACCAAGGGAAACCCCTATCCACTAATGAAACAACATTTTTCCCTCTCTTTGATGTGTGATTTGCAAGTTTAGATTGAAGAAACATTGAAGACCAGGTTTGAAGAAAGTGTCAAAGTGCCTAAAGTTGTTATTTAAGTTGTCATCAAGAATTGGAGAGAATCAGAGAACACCTTTAGGTTTATTTATAGAGATCCAGATCTAGAAACAGGAAGAATCAAATTTAGTAGATTGAGGAGATCATATTCAAACCTTGAAGTTTTGGAAAACCCTAACTGGATTGATTTTCCACTTCTGGTGAATGAGTCCCAGTTTAGGTCAAAATTTAGATTTTTACAGATTCAGATACCCATTTGCCAGATTCCTATTCCCACATAGTAACCCAGATTTGGGACTGATTCACCTACCTTGGCGAATGGGTCCCACTTAGCACTAAATTTAGGATTTCCAACATTTCAAACCTCCTTCTAGTCATCTTTAGATTTCTAGGTGCACACATTCCATCTTATAGCTTTCTGTTTTGTTTCATTTGCATTTTTAGGTCATTTTGTGAAGCTTTTCCTTGAAATAGGGTTTAGCATTGCATCTTACATTACATTTTTTTTCCAATCTCTAGCTTGGTGGTGAACCCCTAATTAGTCTACAATCAGCCCCTAGGATAGCCCTATTGCAAGATCTGTGTATGTGCAGGATCATCATGGAAAAACTAGGCCCTTAAGTGGCAAAAAAATCAGAAAAATCAGTGTTAGGCAACTTGGCATAAAAATTTGAATAGGTTATCTATATTATTTCAAAAAAATGTAAGAATAGAATTTGTAGAAAATTGAATGTAGTTTCTAAACTACTAGGTTTTTAAAAAAAAAAAGAAATCTATTTGGTGAAAATTTGAAATTTCAATGTAGTAGTACTTAAATTTTAGAGCAAAAATAAGAAGTAGGTGTCTGTTTGACCACCATAACTATAATAAAATGATAATTATTTTTTATAATATTTTAGATATAAGTAGAGGACTCATGTCCTGATGTGATGCATATTTTTTTGTAATTTGTTTCCAAGTAAATAATTAATTATTATTTTTCTATTACAACTTTTAAAAAATATAAAAAACTCGTATGTCTGACCACCTTAACTTGGTCAAAACTTCATGAAATTCAATTTTTCTTTTTTTATTCCTATAGTATGTGAATCATAGAATGTGATGCATGTTTTAGATTCAAAAAATATGATACCATTTGAAAGCTATAGATGTTTTTCAATTAGTCTATCAATCAGAACTTTAGTCATAATTTGAATAGAAAATGAATAATAATTACTTATTAAATTCAAATTAAAACATAATTTATATTGGTGGAAAATTGAGAATATCCTTTAAAAACCATTTTCATTTCATCAATTTTGGGTATAAATAAAGTCGTTAGCCACATACCCATCATATTGCCACTTTTTGGCCCACCATGATCCTGCACATACCCATCTCTTTATCCTTCGCATTGAGATCTCTAGGGTTACCCTTGAATGATATTCTATGTCCTAAACTATACGATCACATCCTAACCTGTTTTATTTCATATATATATATATACATATATACATCTCATTTAATATTTTTATTGACTATTAATATAGAAGTACTGTTATTTACTTATTGTTAGCTATGTGGTGTATTATAATAGATCAATTATTCATTCATATCATAAAAATATGTATACAAGTTCATCCAAGCATGTTCATTATAACATAATTATGAGTATGCAATTTCAAGAATGAATAAAAACATACATATCTATTATATATGCAAACAATACAAGTATAATGATTCATCTAGGGTGGAAAGTTAAGAGAATTATCTTCTTGATTCTTGCTTCCTTCCTCTATAAATGAAATACATCTCTCTTGACATGGTGAATGCACTAATAAATTTTGACTCAAAATCCGACAAAGTTCATTGGAATTTCGACGAACTTTTGTTGGAATTATTTCGTCAATTTTTTGATGAACTTTGAAACATCGAAATTCTGACCTAGCATCATCGGCTGGGTTAGAATTTTGATGTTTCAAAGTTTGTCAAAAAATCAACGAAATAATTCTGACGAAATTTTGTCAAAATTATGGCAAACTTTTGTTAGATTTTGAGTCAAAATGTATCAGTGATGGATCCTATGTAATATGAAAAATATGATTTATTCTCCATCTAGTCAAATAATTTATTTAGATAGTCTAGCATTCTTTCTCTATAATGAAATCCTATATAACAATAATGACACCTAAATACAATTACATAAATTTTGAGGAATATAGGTAGTAGCTTAGTGCTCCTCTACTATCTATTTCTTTGCATCTTAATCTCTCTTCAACTCCTCAAGCTCCATCATACATTGTATATTTATTTCCCAATCCAAATTTACTTGATTTAGTAATGGGGTAAACTACCCCACCTTCTATTGAGCATGATCAGTCGTATCAACTAAACAAAAAGCACACCATAGGTCAATGATCCATAATAGAAAACCAAAATAATTGACTTAGTGATGCTTGATACCTAAAAATTATATACGTGGATTGATTTAATATAAATTACATTCAAAATAAGTAATTTTTATACTTATTATATAACTAGATCCCCTAGATCCTAATCCTTTTACTACAATGATTCTATAATAAAAGGTGATTGGAATATACTTTTTCCTCATATCCATATCCTCCTCCATAATCATTGGGCTATGATTCCCTCCATCTTCTCCCTCCCAACTAATGGAGCCATAATTTTTACCCTCTCCACTTTCTAACTCCAAAATATATAATTATGATTGATAAACCTTTTATTTACCACTCCCTTCCCATATCCATCATATTAGAATCATCATAAGTAATCTCATTTATCAACACATCCTTCTCTTTGTCAATAGTTACCAATTAAGTTTCAAATATGATATAAGAATATTTCCTACTCATAGTGTTAATCTAACATGTCTTCTTCATATGGGATGCTATGGAGGAACACCCTACAAAAATAGAAACTATCTAAGTATAATATTAAAGAAAAATATAAAAAAAATGGCATTCTCCTCACGTGTATGCTAAATTTTATGTATACTATTATGAAACTATTAGATATAGTTAGGCAATTCTACTAAAATAAAAATGGAGTACCCATAATATATGTGTCCAATATATGGTACCAAAATTAGTGTACAATATATCTTCCAATTTTAAAATAAGATGAGAAATATCATATATAATGTTTCTCATCTATAATATTCTCACAAAGAACGGGAAACATCATCTATAATTTTTTAGGTGGACCAAATGATCTCACATTCAATAGGTCGTCAAAATACCAACATTTTTATAATTTCCTCACCATTGTGTTTCTCCCATGTTGACATATAAATTGATTATTATCATGATAAAATGGGGAAAACATACACTAGAACTAGGAAAATTGTTATTCTCATGTTCCATTACCCTAATCAAATGCACTATATTATATCTAAAAATGACACCATTGTTGTTAAGTTTTAATATAATAGCAATCAAAACTAAAAGTCATTTGCATACACATGGTACAAGATAAGCGTAATAATTTGGGTCCACTTTTAGGGGAAGTTTTAGACTCAAAAGGATGCCAACAAAAATGGGCGCTCATTTCATAAAAGTAAAAAGGGAAAAACTAACCTTAACAATATGGATGATGACCTTTTTTCAAAATTTTTGACAAAATTAATGATGTCTAGTTTTTAAATATATTATCTTTTAATAATTGGAACTATATTTATATTTGTTAATTAATTTATGAGGAAATTGGTCCATAAAATCCAAATGTTTAATTTTATTATTTTTTAATAGCTTTTAATTATTTAATTTTATGTTTAAAAAATTATGTCATAAATCTAAACACAATTATTTACAGAATGGAAAATTTAATTGATAAAAAAATTTAGTTTAGCTCAATTTATGTTGCCTATACTCGATGGATTTTAAAAAACTACAATTAGGAACAATAAAAAACAATAAAAGAATAAATTTTTGGAAAAATTATTAAAAAAACCTCATCAAACTTGACTATACTACACATGTTTTCCGAAAATTAATTAGAAAAATACTTTTATTTATGTCAAATTATGTTTGTTTTACACATGCATGTTATGGACCTACAAAAATGACATTTAAAAAGTGGGTTTTGTACATTCCTATTAAAATGAACTTGTATCATTTGGGTATTAGAATAGGTGACATGTTTGAAAAATACCTAAAATAATAAATTTCATAGTACTATGAATTATTAAGATTATATATGGAAGTGTTCCAATTTTTACTCTAATTGTGAAAAAAATTGATTTTTAGGATAAACACTTATTTTTTGCCAAAAAGTAGACCCAAATCCTTGCACTGACCCCACAAATCCCTCCAAAATATCCTAATAAAACTCTCTCTTGTAACCTTGTTACTAATAACATAGTGATCCCATTCAATATCCATATGGCCCTAATGTTAACATTGTTTTTGTGTCTTTCTTGTGTCTGATATACTTCCCTTGCATCAAGAAATTTAATATCTTCCACACATCCTTCAAGGTTATCATAATCAACCATGCTATAAGATGAAATTTGTAGACATAACTAAATCCCACTACTCCACAAGCTTTTGATCATCTCATCATGGAACAAAGTGAAGGAGAAAGTTCAAAAGATAATTGTGTTTAACCCTATATAATAAATTCCTTTCTTTATTTCTTGTACATAAATCAAACAAATTTTTGAGTATTTACTTTTCCTCAAATTTCTAATATGTGAAAGTAATTAGGGTGTGCGTAAATTATTCCTACACTAATATTTTGAGGAGAGTGTTATGAAAATTCAACATTTTATGATTCTAAAAATCTAGAAACACATTTAAATAGAAAATAAAAAATAAATAACACAATATAGATGTACATAGGGAAAATCCTTTCAGGTCAAAATCCCCACACTCTAAAGAATATCAATGTATTATTTAGTAAATCATGATTATAATACACTTTCAAAAAAATCATTCATAGGAGTGCCAACAATTGAATATTTATAAGAGTTTTAGTAGATTAAATAGTATCTACAAAACTATATAAACACCCTCTATCTCAAGCAACTAATTTATAGGAGATACAAAATGTAGAACCATTGAATCCTATTTTGAAAACCATAAGGTAAAACCACCCAAGAATGACACCCAAATTATACCCCAATAAAAGATGACTTATGATGTGTTATATAATATACATCATAAGTTTGATGATAGATGTAACTCCCATTTATAGCTCTTTAATGCATCCAAAAACTTTATGCATTTCCTAAACAAACTCCCAGGGGTCATAAATTTTGATCTAGTGGGATGATTTTTCTTGTTTTCTTTTGAACTAAAATAATTGAAGAGATATACATAACCTTAATGCTGGTGTATTACATTAGTAACTTTAAAATGGTTATGTATTTATACTTCATGTAGTTATATTTCCCTAGTTAGTCAACTATTAGCTACACATTTTCTCCTATTATTAATGTATCTACAAACCATTGAATGGATCAATAAATTACTAAACTTTATATGGTACCAAAGTTGATGAAATGTTAAAAAAATTGCATGAGGTGTGTGACTATTCTATGATGTATAGTGGCCTTCATAGGCGATAAGAAATAGCACTAAAATCTGATTTAGCAACTCATTATAGAAAGTTTAATAGCATGGGATTCAATGGGATCTTTAGCATTAATAAAAGATAATTAAATTTAATTAATAAAAGTATTCATAAAAGGATCTTTAGCTAGAGGAATCAAAGGCTAGAGGAATTTCTATCACTTGAAGCTAACATATTTTTTTGAGATCGTGCTTTGCATGAGAATCATTATTTATTTATTTATTACTTTCACTTTTTGGTGCTAATGGATATTAGGAATACATATATTGTGAAGTTTTTTTAGATATAGGTAAGGATTCTGGTGTTGAATTGAATATGGATTGTTTTCCAGTGAGTTTACAAGACTATGATCATGAATTATACCCCTCTAAGGCTCATCATACAACTTTATGGAGCTCTATTGTAGCAAAACATGGATTATTGTTGAATAGTTTAGGAATTAATGATTCAAGAGTTTAGAAAAATTGTAGTTCAAGAGCTTGGGAATTCAACTCAAACATACATCCCTCCAAGGGTCATGAGATAACTTGATGGAATTCTACTTGATTTAGGATTTGTTTCTTTAAATGAAGGTATTCTCAATAATGTACATTTACTTTCTAATCCTTAAGTTTTGTTAGGTAAGCCTTAAGAGGGGTCCCTTGGTGAGCTGAAATTGTATGTTTCATGGGTACATTAGAGGAACAATATAATAAGGGGGGTAATTTAGGCACATTATATTAATAATCACATAACAGTTATGTATTTATACTTCATGTAGTTATCTTTCCATAGTTACTGAATTGTTAACTACTATCTTGTTTTATTAATATATCTACTATCACATTTCATTCTTTGTGTAGCTTAGCTATTAAATCAAGGGATTTAACTCAATAGGAAACTTTTAGAAAATATTCATTTGATTATTTTATTTTATTGAATCATTTAAAAAATATAAAAAATAAAATATAAATAAAAGAGATTATTTTATTAAAAAATACTTAAATGTAAAAAATATTGTAATTAGCTGATAGGCTATATGTGTGCACTTTTCTAGGAATTTTTGTCAGCCTTCCCAATTTTTAACCTTTTCGACATTCGGCTCGTAGTCAGAAAAAAGGTGGCAGATTTTTCAGAAGGTGGGGGATTTTTTAATTTTTTATATTAAAGTGTTTAGCACATCGATAGAGAAGGCTAGCAAAATTAAATACCGACTGACATCAACATTAATTGTTGTATTTTTTATGTGTATTGGCGATGGTTGTAATAAGACTTTCCATTTAAAACCTCAAAAAACATAGTGAATGTCTATGCAATTTTTGATAAGGCATTGTTGGGTGTCATTCTATGGCTTTACCTACTATCAGAGCTTTGAGTGAGGAGGGAAAGCTTTTGTGAAGGTGCAAGTTGGATCATCTGTTGTCAAGCTTCTATAAAGGTGGTTAAAGGTTATTTTATGTTTTTTGCATGGGGCGATGGTTGCAAAAGCAATACAAAATTCTCTGCTCTGATAAATTTTTCCCCTTTTTTTTGTAGTCATTGGAGAAAGAAGGGAGCTAAGAGAAAGCAAGCATGAAGAGGTGCATTTGGGAAACCTATTTAAAGCAAGTGGGAAGAGGTGCATGTTGAAAAAACCCTTTGTAGAGTATTTCTATTTTCCATAGGGCATTCTTGATTTTTGTTTTGTGGCTTTACCAATATTGTTTCATTTATTGTTTCCATGTAGTCATGATAGATGCAAGGCAATTTTTTTTTTTTTGCATTGGTTTGTTACTATGAATTCTTCTATTTTGTGGGTTTTTTCATCTGGGTCACTGTTGAAACCAATATTTTTTCATTTATGGTTCACATTTTGTGGTGATGGTTTTGCATGGGTTTGCTACTGTGAATTCTTCTATTTTGTGGGTTTTCCATCTGGGTTAATGTTGAAACCAATATTGTTTCATTTATGGCTTTTTTTTTTGTGGTGATGGTTGCAATGCAATAAAATAGTTAATTTTATACAATTTTATGTTGTTTTCCATAAGGAAGTGTTGATTATTGTTCTCTAGCTTTGGCTATATTGTTTCATTTTTTATAAGGTCTTGTTGAAACCAATATTGTTCTCTGGCAGTTTATGTTATTTTCCATAAGGAATTGTTGATTGTTATTCTATGGCTTTACTAATATTGTTTCATTTATGGTTCTCGTGTAGTCATGATGGTTGCAAGGAAATAGCTATATTATTTCATTTATGGTTTCCATATAGTGGTGATGGTTGGAAGGCAATAAAATAGTTTATGCTATTTTTGACAAGGCATTGTTGGGAAATAAATATGTTTGTGTGTGGGGTTATTTTGTTTTGTTTTTTTGCATGTGTTTGTTACTATGAATTCTTCTATTTTATGGGTTTTTTCATCTAGGTCACTATTAAAACCAATATTGTTTCATTTATGGCTTTTGTTTTGTGGCAATTGTTGCAACACAATAAATTAGTTGATGTTATACAATTTATGTTGTTTTCCCTAAGGCATTGTTGATGGAATAAAGGACACATAGCCTTACCTTGTATATAAATAGAATGTAGTTGCAACTCGTACACCATTCCAAACATGTGATCATGAAGCTATTTAGAATTGTGGAGATCTATAGTTACAACTGAGAACGTTTGCAATCTAAAATTGTTTGAATCAAATATAGTTACACACAAGGAAAATTTGAAGTTTCAATAGTGACCTAGATGAAAAAACCCACAAAATAGAAGAATTCACAGTAACAAACCCATGCAAAAAAAAAAAAGCCCACATGCAGACAAATTCTTTTTTCAATAGTACCTTATCGAAAATGAAAAAATATAGCAAAAGCTAGAGAAAAACAATCAATAATGCCTTATGGAAAACAACATAAATTGTATAACATTAACTATTTTATTGCGTTGCAACCATTGCCACAAAAAAATAGATACATATACATCTGCACGTAGGGAATAATAAGCTATATTTTAAATGTTATATGGAACATTGATGTCACCATTGATCGCAAAGATGAACAATGCCTTGTTTTGTTGTGTTTCATTTTATTTCCCTTATGTGTAGATATGTATGTATGTCATTGTAGATGTAAACAACATTGATACATACAGAGACATTCTTGGAATGATAAGTTGTATTTTAAGTGTTATATGGAACATTGATGCCATCATTGATCACAATGATGGACAATGTATTTCCCCTACGTGCAGATATGTATGTATGTAATAGTAGATGTAAAGAACATTGATACATTCTAATCCCTATGTTTATTCTGTTGGGACATTCTTAGAATGATAAGTTGTATTTTAAGTGTTATATGTAACATTGATGCCACCATTGATTGCAGTGATGGATAATGTATGTTCTTGGTTGGTTGTGTTGCAAGAACATAGACTATTTTCAAAATTCTCTACATAGGGTTTTCCAAATGTACCTCTTCCTACTTGCTTTCGTTGAGCTTCCTTCTTTGTCTAGCCACTATAAATATCCAAAAAAAATGTTTTAGAGGAAATAAACTAGAAAATAGAAGAATTCAAGTAACAAACCCATGCAAAAAAACAAAAAATGGGTTGCATGCTGCATATGAATATTGTCTGTATATAATAATATTTTCTACGTCTAATTTCACATACGTAGATATCTGCACATAGGAAAAATAAAATGAGTGGCAAGAGAAGACTGCTTTCTCTCCATCTTGCTATAGTTTGGTAAGAGCCTATGATGCTGACCTAATATGGCTAGGTGGATAGCATGCCTTGTTTTGTTTTGTTGTGTTTCATTTTATTTTCCTATGTGTAGATATGTATGTATGTCAAAGTAGATGTAAACGAAATTCATATATACTCTTCCCTATTTTTATTCTTTTTGGGAAAAAAGTTGTTACTTGTTTGAGCCTCAATAGAGCATTCTTGGAATGATAAACTATATATTAAGTGTTATATGAAACATTGAAGCCCTTTTTTAATTATTTATTTTCCCTCATATGATTAATGTCTCTAGAAAAAAATTGAAACATAAAAAATTCAAAAAAAAAATTGGAATGATAAACTACATATCAAGTGTTATATGAAACATTGAAGCCTTTTTTTTATTATTTATTTTCCCACACATTTTTAATGTCTATACAAAAATATTGAGAGATAATGTCGTGTTTTGAAGATCTTGATGGTTGTCATTTTATTGGTGTTCTATATTTCATGTATGTGTTTTGTTTGGGGTTCTCGTCATCCTTTGTTTCTTTAATTGAACATTTGTCCCTCGTGTTGTTGTGGCATAGAGCTCATAGTCAGTCGTCAGTGTTGTAGCTCTCATATTTTTAAAGAGTAGCCCAAGCAATGTCAGTGGACTCTGGCTCTCCCTAGGCTATGGAACAACCCTCAGGCAACAATCTCGTAAGTTTGTTCCTTGTTTCCTTTTTGCTACTGATAATTGTATTGGCTCTTTGCCATGTGCATCCAATGAATTTTGAATATGCTTCATTTGAATTAACAGTCCTTGTAATATAAATTCTAACTAATTTATATTTCATCTCTTTATGTTTCCTTTTCCTTTTGGTTTGCTAGCCATTTGGGAGTGGCCTATGTTTTAGAAAAAAAATGGTTGTAGTTTTGAGATGTGTCAACATTGCTATGTTCTTCCTTGTTTATATTCAATGAAAAATATAGTCTTGTTTTTCTTCTTGCTCGACCTTTCCCTCATTTCATATTCATTTATTATATGCAATTTTGAAATCTTTGTGATCCTCTAACCATGTATAATTATCTATGTGTCTGCATATCAGATAGCAATAATTGATTCATTTTGTGTTGCCTTTTTTCCCCACTTTTTCTTTTAGAGTTGTGTCCTAGTCTTGAACATATCATTTCTTTGGCTTAGCTGAGCAAAACTTCATTGTAGGATTCAAATGTATGACCATCCTTGACAGAGCATGTGATCTGATCTATTGATGCTAGAGATGTCCCATCTCTGGTTCTTCAGCTGATGTCTTTTTAGAAAATAGGTAGTGATCAAAGCCTGGTTGACTGTTAGAAATTTATCCTCTCTAATGGAATCCACATGTAGATAGAAACTTTTCTTGCAAAATGCAATGACCTTTTGTTTGTAGTGGCATTGAAAATAGGTTCCATCTTGTGTTTGACAAAAAATGTTTGTAGGAAGTTGTGGCTATCAAGGTTGGATATTAGTTTGCACTGCTTGCACTTGTTGTTGTATGATTTCTTATTTGTGGGGACTGCCTTTTTTCATATTTTATCTTGGTCTAGTTCTAGGGCGATTGTTATATTGTCCTTAGATGTCAAAATGTTAGATTGTTACTTGGAACACCTAGATATCTATTTAAAGATCAATAAGAACAAATGGTAGGCTCAGAGTCAACTTCCCCATCTAAACAAGCCTCAAAATTTTGGATTCATACATCCCTAACATACCATAGTGCTCCTTAAAATATCAGTCTTGTTAAAGGATTAAATATTTACCAAACCAAATGGACAATAAAAGTTCGGGTGAAAACTAAAAGGGATATGTACCATTACAATAAAGAAGGACATGAGGGCCAAGTATTCAACTTTGACATTATTGAGAGTGAGGGAACAAAAATATGAATGAATTTCTTTAATGACATAGAAGAATTGCATTATGATAGGGTTCAGGCGGGCCACACTTATTGTGTGTAAAAGGATTGGTCAAACAAGCGGATAAGAAATTGAATAAGTTGAACAACCACATGTAAATTATTTTGGATCAAAACTTGATATTGAAGTGTTGTGATGATGAGACCTTTTTTTTAGACAAAGTATTTAAATTCATCTTAATAAATGAAATTGCAAACTACAACAATAAAACTTTGATTGATATTATTGGGGCTCTGGTGCATGTAGGAAAGGTATCAACTATTCAAAGAAAGGATCAATCTGAAATGATTCAAAGAGCTATGAAACTTAATGATTTTTCATCCTCTTGCATTGATGTTAATTTTTTGGGCCCAAATTGGGAAGCAAAGGGTCAAGAGTTGGAAATGTTGTGCATTACTGGTTGTGTTGGATATTTCAATGGATCTATTGTGAATACATCCACAGGGACTATTTTATACATAAATCCTGACATCCTAGAAGCATAGGCCTTGATGCAATGAGGACATGTTGAGCCACCTTCCACTAAACCCTCTTAGATAGTGCCTCGAAAGGTTGTTTTGGCCAATGACAAAGTCACTATTAGATATATCTTGTCCAATCATTATCTTTCCTTGCTAGAAACTTTGTAGGCTACTATCAAGGCAACAATGGAATATATTAAAACTGATGCATTTTGTTACACTGCACGTCCCTTGCAGGCCAATGGAAAATAATGCAAGAACAAGTGTGAAGAGTTTGCCAATAATATTTGGTACTACCCTAAATTCAAGATAATAGTGCATGATTGTGACTTCTAGTATTTGTTGTAGCTAAAGATGGAAGACCACATGGGAAAGATTTGGGCTACTACTTTTGATGAGGCTACAACAATCTTATTGCAGATGTCAGCAAAAGAAATTTATATGTTGCAATATGATTCTTCTACTGTAATGACTGCTCAGTTTTTCATCAATGGTGTCATCTACACTTCTTTTGTTTTCACTATTCTTATTAGAACTTAGACCTATAATTCAAAAACAAGCTTTAAAACAACAATATTCAAATTTACAAGAATTAAATTTGAAGCTGAGTGCAAGTTGTTGCTCTCAAATTTGTATGCAATATCCTCTACCAAGTAATACTCTATAGAGATAATAGTGGTACTTCCCTAAATGCCAAACAACCATGTCTGATTGTGAATTTGGATTTTTTTGTAGTTTGCATTGACTGGACATTTGTTTCCTTTTCCTGTTTTGGTATGCCTGTCACATCAGAAGACCTTTGGTTTCTAATCATGTTGCTTTGTTCCTTGTAGAAATGGTTATATAATAAGACAATGGACTATAACTTAAACAATGTTTAACAAAAAAAGATACACTTATTTTGTTTTTTATTGTTTATGTTGCTTATACTTATGTTTCACTTTCATTGTATGTCCCTCATTTTATTTTATGTTGTTTGGGTATAAAATTATGTTGCCCTATTGAACACATGTATCTTTATTTATAGTTGTTCTTATATATACTTGTGGACATGGTTATATGCATGTATACATTTTCACCATCAAAAAATTGGCCACTTGTCATTTTCATGGTCTTTTAGGCCTTTCCCCTTGATGTTTGGTCTATTTTTCTTTGATTCATTGTTTTAATGTGGCTTGAACATGCACATTACGTCCTTAAAATGAAAATAATGATGTCTTGTGAAGGTGTTGTGAAGTGTTGTAAAACATTTCTACACTTTTCTAGACTCTATTCATTACAATTCACCTAAAAATCACCTTTTTATTCATCATCAAGTCCTACTTTGAAGTGTTTTAAACTCTTGTAACAAGATTTCACACTTTTCTAGCCATAATTCCACTATTTACACCTTTCTTATGACTTATTTGACCCCTTTATGCCCTTATAAGCTTTAATTAAGTGCATTTTTTAATGAAAACCCAACAAACAACATTAAATGTGACTTAATTCCCAGCACCCACATTCATGTCAAAGGTGGGACCCATTCACCATGGGTGGTGAATTAGTCCCCCTTGGATCCAAATTTAAAATATTTTAAATTTTCTTTCGAGTTTTTATTCAAAATCACTTGATGTCGGCCTGTGATGAGGTATTAATGGGTTACTAAGGCACAAGATTGTATAAATAAGTTATTTTCACGTCATTTTACATCTCCTACAATCATATATCACATCCAAGCAATATTTTCATTCAAGTATATTACAACATCAAATCAAGCATTGATCAAGCATTTGAAGGTAGGCATTGATATATCTTCAGATTTTCTTCAATAAGGGTTTGGTAAGTTGATGCCTTGTGCATGTTATTTGATTATCATTCTCTTTCATTTCATCATTTCATTAAGGGTTTGATTACCAAAGTGGGGTTTTACCAAGTGAAACCCTTATTTGCTAACCCTCAACCATTTTCCCCTTCTTGCATGTGTATTCACAGACTTTTGTATCCAAGTTTAACAAGCATTTAGGTGTTGAAAAGTGGAGAAGTCAACTAGATGTTTCAAGTGAACTACATCTTATTTCAAGCTTGGAGAAGACTTTTTGTCCATTCTTGTAGAATTGACTTAGACAACCCAACAAGCAGATATCCTTAGATCTGGTGTTGTAGAGTTTTCTCCTAATTTCTTAGAATTTTGGGAGAGGACTGATTCACCACTAGTGGTGAATGAGTCCCACCTTAAGGCTATAAATCAAGGTTTTGTTAGATTCTAAATCTCCACACTCAGAAATTTGTTCCTAAATTTTTTTCCAGAAGTAGGACTGATTCACCATCAGTGGTGAAAGAGCCCCACTAGTGATTTTCTGTGATTCCAGAAAACACTCAAAATATTCATGATTCTTCATTAGACTTCTAGGTACACTCTGATTCAACCTTCTTCTGTTCTTTTTTGCATTCATTGATTCATAGCTTATTGTTTTCATATCACATTGTGTTTTCAAACATTACATTAATCTTAGGATTTGCATTCATAATCTCTCAATTTCATTGTTTAGCTACATTCATATCATTCCATTTAGTCCTAATTACATCACACATTTCCTAATTTGAGTGAACTAGATAGACTCTTTGGCCCTTCATTTCTCCTTTTAGGTGAAAAACCCTAGAAATGCTAGAAAGCCCTAGAGAGCCAAAAATCTATGGTTCAACATCTACATATGCATATAGATAAAAATATATGCATCCAATTGAATTTTCTTAGTGCATACAACATCTTGATGCAGATTTGTGTAGATATATGTGTTTTTAATGCATTTGTATGCATATATGCATGCAGATTTGAATGTTTATATGTATGTGTGAGTGTGTATGTGTGTATATGCATTTTCCACATGTATTTATGAGGTCATGTGTTTATCTACATATATATATGTCTAGTTTTTCATACCAGTATACTTATAGTTATTTGCTTTTTGTTGATTTCAATTGTCACATACTTTTATCTCTCCACAATTATTTTTGGATATAATGTTGGCTCTGTTGAATCCATAGTTATTCCAAATTCGATCGTTGCACATGGTTAAAATGCAAAATATAATATTTAAATTTTTTCATCTCATTTCTTTGGTTTTAATCTTCTTGTGTTGGCTAAGTGTAGAATATTGTCATATATGTGCATTATAATCTTCTCATGTTGCTTAAATGTGGTCTTACCTCTATATTCATAAAGCCATGTGTGAACGATGATATGCACCAAGCTAAACAAAGACAACACTGAACCAAAGATATTTTTCGGGTGCGTGTACCATAGAAAAATGGATCTTTGACATTTTCATGGTCATTTAGGTCTTTTTTCTATGATACTTGGATTAATTTGCTTAGATTTAATGTTGCAATGTAACTTATACATTCACATTAGGTCTTGAATATTCAAATTATTAAGATTTTATGATGTCTTATGAAGGTGTTGTGAAGTGTTGTAACACATTTCTACACTTTTCTAGACTCTTCTCATTATAACGCATCTAAATATTCCATTTTTATCCCTTACCAAGTCTTATTCTAAAGTTTCGTAAACTCTTATAAAACAATTTCACGCTTTCTAGGCTTTTCATCACCAATTACACCTTTCTTATGCTTTATTTGGCCCCTTTATACACTTACATGTCATAATTAAGTGTATTTTTCAATGTAAACCCAAAAAATATCATTAAATGCAACTTAATTCCTAACACCCATTCACTTGCCTTCAGTGGGACCCATTTTCCATGGGTGGCGAATGAGCTCCTCTTGGCACAAAATTCAAAATAAATTTAAATTTATTTTAGGTTTTTATTCATTAAGACCTTATGTTAGCCTGTGATGTATTTTTTGGAAATTAGGGCATAAGTGTGTATAAATAAGTTTTTTCTATCCCTTTTAACCTCCATTCATCTTATTCACTTAATCATCTCATACACTCAAGCATTCAAGCATTTTCATCATTCAATCAAGCAATTATCAAGCATCTTGGAGCAACCATTGATATATCTTAAGATTTTAACAAGGGTTTGGTGAGTTTAGGACACTTGCATGTTGTTTATTCATCACTCATTTCTTGTTTTCATTTCATTTCTTTATAAAGGGTTTGATTACCAAAGTTGAATTTGACCAAGGAAAATCCCTATACTCTAACCCTTAACCATTTTTCCCTCTTTGCATGTGTGTTTTCAAGTCTTGTAGGAAGATTTTTCAAAGAAATAGGTTTTGAAAAGTGGTCAAAAATTCATCAAAGTTATTCAAGTCAATGAAACCCTAATTCAAGGTTGGAGACAACATTCGACCCATTTTTTGTAGATTTGGTTCCGTCAACCCGACAAGAAAACAACTGCAGATCTGGACCCACAAAGTTGACTTCAAAATTTGCAAATTTTTGGAGGAGGACTAATTTTCCATCAGTGGTGAATGAGTCCCATTGCCAGGCTAGAAAAGTTGATTTGTTCAATTTTAAATTCCCAACAGTCAGAATTTTTTTTTACTAAAGTTTACCAGAAGAAGGACTGATTCACCATCAGTGGCAAATGAGTCCCACTAGGCATCAACAATGATTTCTATAAGATTCCAAAGCATTCCAACATCATCATTCTACCTCAAAGTTCACTCTATTTAGTTTCATTAATTTTTTTTTTCATTTATGCATGTTTGTAGTTCATGTTTGGATACAACACTGTATTTTCAAAGACTTAATATTTCTTAGGTTTAGCATAAATAATCAAGCAATTTTATTAGTTTTCTACATCTAGATCATTGAATTTAGGCATAATTTCATTTTACTTGCAATATTTTGAGTGAACCACCTAGATTTTGGTGTGAGATCTATCTCTTTCCTTTAGGTGAAAAACCCTAATTGAGCAAAAGAGTCGTAGCATTTCACATCCCAAAAATCTATGGTTCATTTTGGTGAACTTGAATATTGAACATTATCTTTTTTATTTGCATTGCATTTACATCCTAGGACTCAATTGCATTAGCTTTTGGATTGTTTTGCATCCTAGGGTTTTCAACAATACATTAGTGAATATCTCATATAGATTTCATTTTTGTGCTTCAAAACATTACAAAAACTCAAATTATGCATTTGCATCCTAGTTCTGCATCAGAAAAGAATAAAAATCACTTTAAATTTTCTAAAAATTCACAAAAAATTTCACCCCTGGACTCACTTGCGACCCTAGGCGAATCAATCTAGTTGCACTTTCTACACAGTATTTTCTTTCATTTTCATAGTTATTTTTGCATTTCTATTTTCTGGTATTTCATTCCTATTTTAGTTTACATAATTTATGTTATTTGCATTTTCTTATTCCTAGATTGCATTGCATTTGCATCCACCCCACCCTCTTATGGTATTTGTATGAGTGTTTGGTGTCCTATTGATAATACTTTAGTGAGAAGAAGTTCCCGACTCACAACTTCCCACAATAGCACATTCGTTCTAGACCTTGGGTTATCCAAAGCTCCTACTCTTGGTATTGACAATGGTGCATTAGGCATTGATAATACCACTAGTACACCTTTTCCTTCCCCTACAATACATGTTGACACAAACAATAATTCTCTCCCGCAAGACAAATTAGTTAACATTCATGAGGATTTAGTACATCTCCAACATAACTTGTTTCTTGAAAAAATTTCAACCACTACGATTCTTGCTATAGACAACATCCATAAAATTATTGAAAGAGATGAGGGCTTAGATGTTATGAAACAAATTGTTGAGAAATACCAGAAACATGCTTCTTCCACCTCTAGCACATCTCAACTAGCAAACACTATGGTTAGCCAAGGAGGATGTCATATTCCTCCTTCAACCATAGCATCCATACCCACCTATACCACTCCTCAAGTTACAAAAACCATGCAACAGGTTAGTCATGTGACTCCTTTCGCTATTCCAACTAGCATTCCTAGTTCTTTTGTGGCATCGAACATTCCATCCTCCATGACCTTCACCCCTATTAGTGTCCCCTTCACTTGTCCTAACACTACCTACACTCCATCACCATTCTCTCTTCCACCTCATACCACTTACAATAACCCTCTCATCACACAACTCTTCCACACTATTTCTTCCATGCAACAACAAATATCCACCATAAACCAAAGCCAAAATGCACCACCTACATACTATGTCTATAGTAGCCCACTCTGTTTGGAAATATTAAGAACCCTAATGCCACAAGGAATTGAGATGTCTAGGTTTGAGAAGTACATAGGTAAAGTAGATCCTAGTAATCGTATCAATTCCTATACATCCTTATGTAGTGATTTTTTCTTTGATGATAAACTATTAGGTAAACTGTTTCCTAGGTTTTTAAAGGATACTTCCTTTGAGTGGTTTTCCTCTCTATCCAATCATTCAATTTGATCATTTAACAAACTTGTTGATGCCTTTACAAGTCATTTCCAAGTCCATATGACCCCCAAGAAGGAAATGGTTGATTTAATGAGGTGTAAAAAAAATGTGGATGAAAAGATAATTGATTTGATTTCATGCTATCAGTCATTCTATGCTCAACTAGATGTCAAGGTTCCTGATTCACATCTTCAAAAGACGTTTATTGAAAACTTGCAAACCCACATTTAGGATAAATTAAAAATGATGAAATTTCCTTCGTTCATGTATTTATGCATAGCCCTTTGTGACTATCACAACTTAGTTACCAGTCATGATGCAAAATCCACTTCTAATCGAGCTGAGAAGTCTGAACAAAACAACCAAAACAACTCAAAACTTTTGAAAATAAAACAAAGGCTTCTTACAGTTTAATCCCCCTACTCCAAAACCAACTCAACCCATTCATAGGGTATGTACAGGACCATGACCAGCCAAAAAGTGAGGATATGATGGGTATTTGTAGGGTATGTGGCTGGTGACTTTTTTTACCCAAAATTGATGAAACAAAAAGGGTTTTTAAAGGATATTCTTAACTTTCCACCAATATAAATTATTCTTTACTTTGAATTTAATAAATAATTCTTATTCATTTTCTATTTGAATTACGACTAAAGTCCTCGTTGATAGGTTGATTGAAAAACATCTATAGCTTTCAAATGACATCACATTTTTTGAATTTGAAACATGTGTCACATTCTATTCTTTGCATACTATAGGATTAAAACAAAAATGAATTTCTTGAAGTTTGACCAAGTTAAGGTGGTCAAACATTAATTTTTTATATTTTTAAAAAGTTTTAATAAAAAATTACAAAAAAATATGCATCACATCCGAACATGAGTCCTCTACTTATATCTAAAATATTATAAATTTTTTTTATCATTTTATTGTGGTTAGGGTGGTCACACAAACACCTACTTCTTATTTTTTCCTTGAAATTTAAGTACTACTACATTGAAATTTCAAATATTCACCTAATAGATTATTATTTTTTAAATAAACCTAGTAGTTTAGAAACTACATTCAATTTTCTACAAATTCTATTCTTACATATTTTTTAAATAATATATATAACTTATTCAAATTTTAACCTCAAGTTGCCTAACTCTGATTTTTCTAAATTTTTTGCCACTTAAGGACCTATTTTTTCCATGATGATCCTGTACATACCCCATAATCAAATGGCAATCAGTAAAGTAGCCATTTCCTTCAACTATGGGGACCCCAAGAGACAGTTTAGCCCTTTACTTGATACCCTCCATAACACAATGAATCAACTGATACAACAACAAATGATGACTTTTCCTACAGTCAAACCACTTGATCCTACCAAACCATTACCCCCCACCTTTAAACCAAAAGCTTATTGTCATTTTCATCACCAAATTGGACATGACATAGTACAATGCAAGTGTCTCAAACACCTAGTGCAAGACCTCATCGATTCTAGTCATTTATCCATTGTGGGTGTCAATGATTAGGGAAATTTAAGTCTGTCACCCCTCCCAACTAGAATTTACAAATTCTTACCAACCCAATGCCTAAAAACAATGTTTCATTTGTCAAATCCAGTGAACCTTCAAACAATGATGTGATGACTTTATACAAATGATGAACAACATGAGATTAATCCAAATGTTCCACATGTTAATCCTATTAATTAAATGGTGGGAGCGATAGATGTTATCCCTCTGCCAAACTAAAAAATCTCTTGACATTACTTTTTCTTCTTATGATATACTTAAAAACCTTCCCTATGGTCCTCTTTACATAGCCAACCACATCTATGATAATCCCACCAAAGGGATATTAATAGATCCCGCCTGTGGTGAGAACGTGATCATGGAAGAATTTTTGGTATTACATGATCTTTATCAAGATGATTATGACAAACCAACAACATGGATTAAAACACATCATGTTTTTTCATGCCCTATGATCAGATTGATTGTATTCCCATTATAGATAGGACCTAAAAGATTGGATGCAACATTCTCTATCGTTCCATAGTCAGATCAGTTTTGTCTGTGGCTAGGTCATCCTTGGCTCCGCTCGATGAAAGTTGTCCCTTCAGTCATTCACAAATGTTTGAAGTTTTTGCTTGACCATGACATATTCACTGTACACCATAGTGGCTTTCATCCCTTTATTTCTAAAGGTAATTTTTCCTTGTAATCCTTTTGGCATGAACCTATGGAATCCATCACCCCTCGCAAAGACTTCTTTTTCATCACCTATCAAAAGTTCAAAGCCAAGTGAATAGCCAAATTGTCTCTTCGCCACATGTCCCCATCCACTTCCAACACTCCTATCCTAGATGAGACAATGCTTCAACTTGAATCCAAACTTGAACAAAAATTACAACCTTCTACGCAACCAATAATAAATAATTCACCTTCCTCATCCAAATGCCAAAAAGATAATGAAACCAACCCCGTTTTGCCTCCCCACATTAAGCAAGTTTATAAAGTGAAAGAGAAAGTGATTGACCCACCTCCTTTAGCTCCTTTTGTTTGTTTTCTTAGTGTAAGTGCACCAATCTATGACACAATTTAGGTGCCAAACTAGAAAAAATCACAAAAAAGGCCAAAATTGGCCATTTGACGCACACCAAATTTGGTGTGTGCCAAATGAAAAAGTTGAATAAAAGAAGAAAAGCACAATTGAAACCCTCATTTAACTTCAACCCATGGCATGGCTTAGAGGATTTGAGGTCTGCAACTCACATTCTCCAAATATCATCCATTATTTGCATCCTTAGCTTGCTATTTTTCACGAGGATGCTGCCAACATGTCAAAGACGTCAAAGATTGTGAAGAGGTATGCATTTTGATTATATTTATTTTGAATTTGATTTAGAATGCAGATTGAAATAGGTTTTTATAATAAAATTTTGTTCTAATTCTCAGGGAATGAATCTCCACCTCCAAACATTGAGAACTCATAGTCACCCCCTCAGGAAGAGCCTCCTATACAAGAACAACTTGAAACCCCTCCATCAATTCATAGGAATCCTCAAGGAACACAAGAAAATATTCTAAATCAACTTGAAAAGAATAAAAGAGACATTGAACAATTAATTGGAAGATTAACCGAGCATGTTGAAACCCACCCTTATAGGAGAGGGATTACTGAATCATTGAAGTCAATTGTATCTCATGTAGGAGAAATGAATGAGAAAATAAATTTTTGGTCAAATAAGAGGTGTGAGATGAGACAATATTATGCTAGTGGTTTGTCACATGCAGACGTTAAAAAACAAAAAGTTAGCAAAGCCAAATTTTGTGCCCTATTTACAGACCCGAAAACCAATGCACCTTTGTATCATACATGTAGGAGGTTCCCCATCCATTGGTTCCACCATGATTTAATTAAAATTAAATTTTGGGAGTGGTGGTGGATGGTATTTGACCAACCTTCATGCAATAACCATGAGGTACCACAATAATTTTTGAGGAAAATCTATTGTGAGTTTATCCTCAATAAGATGCCAAATTATTTTGACATCTTAAAATTACAGGGTAGAGGTGGGGGCTCCACACATGATAGACCTGTTGCACTATGCAATCCACAGTTGGCACTAAGACCCTTGCCTAGACCCATGGTGGAGCATGCCACCATTCCTTCCATTGTTAAGGATAGTGTAGAGGTGGACACGATGGAGTCAATTGGATCACTCACCCAAACCATTTTATAGTGTATGAGGCCTCTACTAGAGCTTGGTGTGGAGGAGACGTGTAGGCCTCGAGATCCACCACACCATTGTGGTGCTTGTGGTGCAGTTTGCATGTATGATTATCAAAGTGCTCGAGATGCAACTACATAGCCTACATCAGTTGCAAAGGTGATGGCTTTAACAGATTATTTGTTGAATGATACATTTGACATTGAAACTCAGGTAAAATTTAGCAAGTTCTTTTAATGTTTTTTTTTAAACTATATTTTGAAATTTAAGAATAAGTAAATTAGTAGAATTTTGATATGATGAAATTTCAAGGTTAGAGTGTTCATGAGACATGCCCCATTCCTACAGACCCTTATTCGTTCTCGACATTGATTCCATAGGTATGCAACTAGTAAATTAAAGATATTATTATTGCATTTGAACAGTTGAATTCTATATTTGAATGTTTGTCTCATAACATGCTTTGGATTTCAAACAGTTTCCTAGTGGACCTTCAACCTCCACACCCCACAATTCATTTCCTAAAACAAATTACACTTAGTTATCCTTTATTCAATAATGGTTTTGTAAAACAATGTTAGCTAGTTGGGCATGTGTAGGATCATCATGGAAAAAATAGGACCTTAAGTGGCAAAAAAATTTAGAAAAATCAAAGTTAGGCAACTTGACGTAAAAATTTGAATAAGTTGTCCATATTATTTCAAAAATGTGTAAGAATAGAATATACAACAAATTGAATGTAGTTTCTAAACTACTAGGTTTTTTTTTAAATATATCTATTTGGTGAAAATTTGAAATTTCAATGCAGAGTACTTAAATTTCAAGGAAAAAATAAGAAGTGTGTCAACCACCCTAACCACAACAAAATGATAATATTTTTTATAAGATTTTAGATATAGGTAGAGGACTCATGTCCCAATGTGATGCATACTTTTTGTAATTTTTTTCCAAGTGAATAATTAATTATGAATTTTTTATTACAACTTTTAAAAAATATAAAAACTCTTATGTCTAACCACCTTAACTTGGTCAAAACTTCATGAAATTATTTTTTTGTTTTTTTAATCCTATAGTATAGAAAGCATAGAATGTGACACATGTTTCAAATTAAAAAAATGTGATACCGTTTGAGAGCTATAGATGTTTTTCAATCAACCTATCAATTAGAACTTTAGTCGTAATTCAAATAGAAAATAAATAATAATTAGTTATTAAATTCAAAATAAAGCATAATTTATATTGGTGGAAAGCTAAGAATCTCCTTTAAAACCCCTTTTTTGTTTTTTCAATTTTGGGTAAAAAAAGAGTCGTGATCCACATACCCTATATATACCCATCATATTGCCACTTTTTGGCCCATCATGATCCTACACATACCCAATTTTCATAATTTTGCATATACAAATTTAAAAATTTGATGAGAAACAAAAATATTGTAGTTGTATTCCTTGATCGTGTCACATTATCTTCTCCTAATTCACTTTTTGTTCCTTTATTCCTTCCTAATCCCATCCCATTAACATTTAATAGTTCACCCTACCATTTACTCTTTCATTTACCATTTTTAGATGTTGACATCAAATAACTCTAGTGATGTTGGTGGCACAATGGACCATGAAGTTGTTGCGGCAATAGCTAGTTTTGATCCATTGAGAGTGGTATGCAACAAATTAGTCGATTTGACATTATATTTTCTCTTTTATGGTCTATTATAGAAAATTTTCATGATACTTTTGTGAAGCTTAATTTCTATCTTTATGGTTGCTACAAGTGGTTTTCACTCCAGACTGTGGATGTGGTAATGATGTAAATGTGAATGATGACTATCTGTATCCGATAAGTCATTATATTTTGTTATATGTCGTTCCATAATTCAATTTTTTTGTAGTAACATCTTTACATTTTATTGTATCAATTGAAGGTCCAAAGTGAAGAGAGGAGGACTAGAGAGCATGTTCAAAAGACCAGAGAACCAACAATCACTCCATCCAGTTGAATTTTGAAGGAAACACAAGATCTATTTCCTTCCCCTAGAGGGAAATGATTGTATTAGGGTCATTTGTTGTATGCCTATATGGCATTTTGGAACATATGTTTTGTGCTATTGATATATATATGAAATTTTATGTCCATAATATGGCTCCTTTGTACTAAGCCTGTATGGCTTTTTTGGATATATTGTATATACTTGTGTACCTTGGAATTTTACCCTTCTCTAATGTGAAAAATAACTAAAAATGCGAATGATAAAATACTAAGAACACTTCAATTATTAGCCTAAAGAGTGATAAAACAAGAAGGAAAGTAGATAAAACAAGATGCAAATGATTATACCTTCCTTGTTGTTGGAGACTCCTTGGTTGGCCCTTGATTTTGATGGATTTCTACGCTCGTTGGATGGATTTTTGGTGTAGCTAGATGCAAGATTGAATGTGCAAGGTGATAAAATTGGATGGCTAAATGATAGCAAGTGCTTGAGAATGAAAATTGGCAGCATAAGGTTACTCAAATCAAAAAGTGTTGAAAATGCCCTTAAGGAGGGGGTATTTATAGGAGAATTTGAATTCTCTACAGAATTCAATGGTTGAGATTCATCCAAAAAGGTCAAGATGAAGGGCTATGGTGAGTTGAGAACTCACAAGCCCTCACATCTTGACATGTGGATGGTGAAGTGGCTAAGAGGAGATGAGGTGTAAGTGAGGTGGCCAAAAGGTACATGAGGTGGAGGAAGGTCAAGTACCTTGCAAGTACATTGGGAGATGGGAAGAATCTTGGGTGAATAAAAGTGAATTTTAAATTCACAATGATTGGAAGAATCTAGTGGATAAGACAATGTTCCCAAAAGGTGGGAGTTTGTCACATGTGACTTGATGTGACAAGTCAAAGGTTCTAGAAGATGCATGGGAAAAGGGATTCTAGGAGGAATAAAAAGGAATTAAAAATTCCTTGGGGAATGGAGAGAGTTGACCAAGGTACTAATTAGGTTTAACTAATTAGTAATTAGAGGATAATTAGGGGTTAATGAGGATTAGAAGCCAACTTGCAAAAGTTGGAGGATGTGACACATCCTAATCAAGGATTAGGCATGTGCACATCCCTAATGAAGAAATTAGGAGATGGATTAGGATTAGATGAAAATGACATGTGAGGAATTAAATAAATGTAATATTTATTTAATTCATTTGAGGAAAAGGGGATTAAGGAGAGTAAAGTATTTAATTATTAATTAAATACCTTAGGGATTTTGCATAATTAAGGATATTAATTAAATAATAGTAATATTACTTAATTAACTCGGATAAGAGGATGTTTAGATGAAAAGTGATAAATTTGGATAAATTAAGTGTCCAAATTGTGATGTGTACATTTTTCTCCTCTTTGAGATGGTGTTACGAAGTAGCATCATTTCAAAGAATATTAAAATATAGAACCCAGGAGGAGATGGTTAGATTGGAAAAGATGCCCCAGTCATCCAAGAGATGACTAGGAAGAAAGATGATGGGGGTGAAGATGAAGAGTAGGGATTGAGGATGCCCCCTCGAGAGAAGGAGAAGCGATAGGAGATGGATGAAGCAAAAATAGATTTTAGGACAAAAGGTGATGTTGCCCTAGTCAAGGTACAAGCCAAAATGGGTTGATGATGGATGGAGTGTTGTCAATGAGGGAGTGAAGGATACATCCCATAGAGTGGTATTGATGAGGGAAGGATACATCCCAAAACACCACTAAAGGATAGGGAAGAATACCTCTCGATGATGATGATAAAAGTGTTGTTGATGAGGGAAGGATACATCCCAAAACAACACCAAAGGGATAGGGAAGGATACTAATGGATGATGATGATGATGGGTCAAGGCTGGTAACGAGACTGGGGACAAGACCAAGGATTTGATTAGGTGATTTGTATGAGATTGAACAGATGAGGAGAAGATTAATATGTGAGATGGAGAGAAGGATCTTAAGATTTGGTTTGATATCCAAAGATTTGGACTGTAGATGGACTAAAGCGCAGATTAGGGGTTTGGTTAAGCTCAGATTGGGATAAGATTAAAGCTCAAATGAGGATTGGATTGAAGAATAGAATGATTCAAGGATATGACTGGATTGATTCTACATCGAGTTCCAGGGTTTAAAGGATGTAAAGTGTTGACAATCAGATTTTTCCCGATTTGGCAATTTTCAAAAATTGTCAAATTTTGCCATTTTAGGAAACCTCACAGATATACTTTTGGGAGTCCAATTTTTTTCCAAGAAATACCCAATATTGAGATAGGATGAATTTCTAGCTAACATCCCAAATTCGAGATATGCATTTCGAGTTATCAGTGAAAACAATTTTTCAAAATGCTAGAAAAAAACACTAAATTAGGATTTTGACGGTCAAGATGAAAGTTTGATGCCCCAAAAAATGTGGCAAAACGGGTTCCAACAGCTTTCAAAGATACCAATCTAGAATCTACTTGTTATCTCATAACGCAACCACTCATCAAATTTCAGCTCAAACAGACACCCGAGTCAAAAGTTATGGCCTACGGAAGTTTTAGTGTAAAAATCAAAAATCAATTTTTAAAATTTCATCACATGGGTTTTGATGGTGAGGGGAAATTAGAAAATAGATCGGGATTAGATTGCTGAAAAAAGGCCAGAACCAATGGAAAATCGAGGGGGGAAAAGTTGGGACGGGGAGTAGCCGCCCCTATTTAGGGCGTCGCTGCCACGGCCTAGGGCGGAGCCGCCCCGCCGCGACCGGGGGCGGAGCTGCCCCGCTGCAGCCGGGCAGAGCTGCCCCAGCCAGGGGCAGAGCTGCCCTGCGGCAGCCAGGGTGAAGCCACCCCACTGCGGCCGAGGCAAAGCTTCCTTGCTGCGGCTGGGGCGAAGCCGCCCCGACTGCGGTAGGGTAGAGCCACCCCAGCCAGGGGTGGAGCCGCCCCGCTACGGCCGGGGCGGAGCCACCCCACTGCGGCCAAGGTGGAGCCACCCCGGCCGAGGGTGAAGCCGCCCTACTGCAGCGGGGTAGTGCCACCTCACTGTAGCCGAGCGGGGCCGCCCAGTCAGAGGGCAGAGCCGCCCCAGCAGTGGGTGAAACCAACCCAATGGGGGGGAAAGGAAAGAAGAATGCAAGATAATAGAAATAAAGTGCAATCCTAATGTAAGTTTCCATCTTTGGAGCACTGAGTTTTGCTATAGCATAAGACACCAAGTGCCAGGGTATGTGGAACCAAGCGTAATAGTGGCTAATGCATGAAATAAACACAACAGACAAGAAGGCTATCCCAACACCCCAAAGTCACGAAGACCTTGGTCAGGCCAGGTATTGAGATAACCAAAAGCACAAAAGGATTCCCCAGCATAACACAAGACCTCGGGGATCTTGGTGGGTACTACGTGGGACAACCAAGAAGACATAATCAAACAAAAGAGCAAGATATGCCCCTATGTTGACCAATCAAAACACACCATAATATGATGGATGATGGTGGCCTTGACAAGTGATGATAGGGAGCTCAAATGATAAACAAAATCCAAAAGTATCAAAATATCACAATCAATTTCAAATGTCTTTTGCCATAGGATCAAGGGGATGGATGGGATTGATGAGGTCTGTTAGGAAGGATGCATCTTGTTGAGACCAAAGATGATGGATATAAAACTCAAAGATTGCCATGACGTGGGATGTTCAAAATCAATTGGGTCTCATGATACAAGTGGATCTCGTTTGTTAAGAACCAGCTAGATAAGGGCATAGCTTGATGACACGACACAAGGGAGATAAGACATGAGATTGACACACCCTAAAGACCTAGGGGCTCGGGGGCCGATCAAAGATTAGCCTTACCTACGTGAAAGCACAGAGCCCTCGTAGTTGGGTGAAAGGTGGATGACTGACCAAGATGGAGACCTTGATGGATGGTAAAGATAGGATGGACAAAAGGAGAAAGACCGATGATAGACGATAGAAGAGCAAAGTGGACAATGAAGATCGATGATGGAACCCCAGGGGCAAATCAAATGATCGACCTTGCCTACGTGAAAGCGCAGGGGCAACGTAGTTCATCAAGACCAAAGGAAAACAATGGATAAAGGATGATAAGATAATAGGATAAGTGGATAAAAAGATGGGACGGATATGACAAGATAGGATAGACCTGTTGGATTGGATAGGATGATGATGATCACATAACGCTCAGGGATGGGATAGTTATCCAAAGGAGTAAAATGACTTGGGAGGATGATATGATAGATAGATGAGTGATGAAAAGTGATAGGAGATTAGAAAGATGTGCAAGAGAAGCAGGGGTGATGATGATGAGACAAATGGCATTGGGTTGCATGGGGAGAAGGCCTATAGCTAGATACCAATGACAAGGGATTGTGAGATGGTATGAGGATAAAGATGAAAGAATGGATAGAGATATAGGGATGGGGGATGGGAGGGATTGTTTGGATGGATGGGAATATAAGGATTGGGAGATGAAGATAAGGATGGGGAGATGGAAGGGATGCTATGATAGATGGATACAAAGATAAGGATGGGGAGATGAAAGGGATGCTGTGATAGATGGATAGGGACAGAAGGATTGGGAGATGAAAGGAATGCTAGGATAAATGGATATGAAGACAAGGATGGGGAGATAGAAGGGATGCTATGATAGATGGATAGGGATATGAAGGGATGTTATGATAGATGATGTCGCCAAGGACTATGTCACAAAGGAAGCAGATGCCCCCACTTTAGATATGTCATATATGATGAGGCATGAGGGATGGAAGATGAGTGGATGGGAAAATAAAGGAGATAACTAGATGAGGATAGGATGGGTGACTAAGGAATATTATAGAGCATGGATGAAGGGAATGTATACCAAGAGGTGTCCAAAGCATGCATAGATAGGTGCCCCTATTTTGATCAAGATCACAAGAAGGTTGGAGGGATGGGAGATAAATGGGATATGATGGTAGGATGCAGAAGATAGGTGGGATGGGGGGGTTTATGAAGAGGATGAATAACAGGAAGATGGGTGCATAGCTGGAAGCATAGCGGATGTAGGGAATGCATATCAGGAACTTGCCCCCAAGTGCAAATGGGGATTTATGCATGACGCCTGTTTTCCAGGTTTTCATCATGGTATCCATCCAAGGTGCTTGTTTGCCAAGTTTTCACCATTGGATGAATTATTTCTCTTTACTATTTTTTTTTTTAAATTTTTTTTTTTCTGGATTGTTTTTGACTTTTTGAATTTTTTATGGATTTTTTGACTTTTGGATTTTTGGATAGTAGGGGATGAAAATGGATAAGGATAGGGATGTGGATAAGGGAATTTAGAAGATACATGATAAGGATATGGATGAAGGACTCAAGCATCAAGTTCTATATATGAGGTATTAAGAGCCCATGTTCGAACCGACTGTTGGATGTTGGTACAACCTTATGAGGATAAGTGGATTATGCAAGATGATGAATTAGAGGGATTTGATGGGGGAGATATGTGGGGTAATGGGTGGGATGTTGAAAATGGTATGGATGGAATGATGGGGTGGATATGTGATGGGGAGATGTGTTTAGGACCAACATTGGCACATGTGGTGGTGGATGTGAAAAGATAAGAGGATTAAGGGATGGAGAATGTGGGGATAATGGAGGAGATGGAATGGTGAATTTCAAGACATAGGGACCCAAAACAGACTTAGGAGATGAAAGGGGTGTATGATGAGCTTTTGGATTAGCGACTTTGGATGTTCTTATTGGTTTGTCATATGATGGCATTGCATCCTTTTTCTTTGGGATCCACATGGTTTTGATCTTTGCTTTGGTGGGTCTTTGTGGCCTACGGATTTGATGTAGATTTAGATTTTTCTTCTCTTCACCATGTCTTTTAGAGGGGACATGGGGAGTCGTAGATTCATGAGGATGCTTGGATTTATGCATTTTTTCTTTAACAGCCAAAGTGCTTTTAGTAGCAATGGGATGGGTGTGAGGAGATGGATGATGTGAAGTGATGGAGGTAGGAGTACGAGGATTATGTGTAGATGGAGGATGTTTAGGTAAGTGCCTTTTTTGATCCTAACTATGGGGTATGTGAGAGGGATGTTTATGATGGATGAGATGGATAGGTGATGAATGGATGAAGGAATGGATAGGATGAGATGGAGGAGGTGATTTTAGGATATAGGAGCCCAAAATAGACGTAGGACCTAGAGGAAACATGGGCATGGTAGATGGAGGATTGGAGATGGTAGATGGAGGGATGTAAGGACCCAAAATGGATGGAGCAGATGAAGGAGGAATATGGACAGTGGTTTTGAGGTGATACGATAGAGGAGGAGGGATGGCAACATGTGATTTGGTGGAGTGATGGAAAGAGCCTATATTTATTTTGGAAGAGGCTTGTTGAGGACGTCTAGAGGGTGTACCAACATTTTTAAATTGTGAGTCATGAGTAGTACATCCAAGACCTTGTAGATATAAATGTTCTTTAGCTTGGATGGGCTCTATAATACATTGCTCATGAGGGCCTAAACCTTTTCCTTGACAGTTCATTCTCTTGAGCATTCAATCTAGGATAGGATTTTTGTTATTCTGGAAGAATGATGTGAGTTCATTATTAGGTGGAAGAAGAGGGTTGGTGTATATGCTTTGTTTTTCTTCTGTGAGGAGACCACCATGGAGGAATGTGAGAGGACCAAGGTGATATGCAAGCAGTGTGGGAATATAATTTTTAGGTGATGATGGGGGATCATGAGAAGGAGATGATGGGATAGCAACATCAAGAGAGGGAGTAGGGGCCATGATAGGATATGGATTTGTGGTAGTAGGCTCATGTGATCAAGATGGAGATGGAGCAGTGGAAGCTTGAATGACAAGGGGATCATGGGATGGAATGGATGGGGGACTGTGATCTTGAGGTGGACTAGATGGGATGGTAGGATCTTGATCTGGAGAAGGGGATATGCTAGCATGCTTTGGATTAGACTCTTGGCGTGACTCATCATGTGTGGGAGGCATGGTAACGGAGTCTTGTTGGGACTCTTCAAGTGGGGAAGGTGGAGGGATGAAAGATTCATGAGGTTCATTGGAATGGGTTTTGGTGCTACTAGGAGTGGGAGGAGCGGATTGGATTTGGGTGGATCTAGGAGTAGAGGGAGTGGATTGGAATTGGGTGTCTTTGATGGATTCAGTGGTTCTTGGAGTAGGAGGTGGGGGTTCAATGGATTTAGTGGGTTCAATGGTTTCAATGGTTTGAGCAGTACTAGAGGTGGTAACGTCAATAATAGGTGTCGTATGGAGAAGGGTTTCATCACTAGTGACTGTGGATGATGGATCTAGATGGCATGGTTCCATGACTTCAAGATGTGGAGTTGGGGATGGCTTCTTTGTAATGAGTCCTTGGAGAACTTCTAAAATGAGAAACTTGCATATGGTTGTCTTGGCTAGGGTGGTAGAAATGGATGAGGGATTATGGATTGGTGGACTAGGGTTAGATGGAGGAATGGGATTGAATGTAGGACCATGAGTAGATGGGGGATTAGGATTGGATGGAGGACTAGGAGTAGATGGATGAATGGGATTGGATGGAGGACTAGGAGTAGATGGAGGACTAGGATTGGATGGAGGGTTAAGGTAAGGATATTGGAGTGGTGAATTAAGATAGGGGACATGGATTGTGGATTAGGACAAGAGGATATAGGTGGTGTAGTGGGACAAGAGGATGTGGGGGATGGATTATAATAAGGGTATTGGGATGGTGGATTAGGATGAGGATATGTGGATGTAAGATTAGTATCATGGACAGACTGGGAAAGAGGATTAGGATAGGGGGTCATGTATGGGGAATTGTAATAGGAATATTGTGATGGAAGATGAGGATAAGAAGATGTGGATGTTGAATAAGAGGAGGATGTAGATGGGGAAGGGGAAGGTATTGGATGCCCCTTGTCAAAGGTAGCATAAGGAACATGATTAGGCTTAATTGGATTTTGGAAAGTGGGTGGAGAAAGCTTACTAGAGATAGTGTCAAGGGGATCTATGTCGTATACCTCTTGATCAACAAGACTTTTGTTATCAATGTCAACGTAATTAGGGTTTCCCTTGACCACTATTGATGGAGGATGAGGATTCATGATGATGATAGGATAAAGATTTTGGATGGGAAAAAATTAAAGCTCAAATCAGGATTTTGGTCAAGTTCACATTAGGATGGGACAAAAGCTCAGATTAGGATGATTGGATGGGATTGCTTTTGATTTTGATGGGATTCGGTAGACGGATGATTGGATCAGGTAGATGATTTGATGAATTTGATTAAAGTACTAGATCAGTTTGATTAGATAGGATCAAATGATTAGATGATGTTGATTGGATAATTGTGATTGGATGAACTTAATAGGATTGGGGTGCTTGGATTGATTAGATGATTGTATGTATTTGATTAGAGCAATGGATTGGTTTGATTAGATAGGAATAAAAAAAAAAGGTACCACTATATAGAGCTCAAAAAATTGAGCAATTTTGGTTTTTGAATGAAGTTGATCCGATGCACGGTTTGTAAATGACAGCCCCAGGAAGTTAGGGGCGTGGCCACCCCAGGATGGTCAAGTTCTTGATAGGAGGAAATTGAAGGTACCACTGGATAGAGCTTAAAAAACTAAGCAACTTTGGTTTTTGGACGAAGTTGATCCAATGCACAGTTTGTAAATGATGGCCCCGGGAAGTTAGGGGGCGTAGTCAGCTTTCTATAGTAAATCAGGGGCGTAGTCAGCTTTCTGCAGTAAATCAGGGGTGTAGTCAGCAAAATCAGGGGCATTGACAGTAAAATCAGGGGCGTTGATAGCTTTCTGCAGTAAAACAGGGGCGTGGTCAGCAAAATCAAGGGCGTTGACAGCAAGATCAGGGGTGCTTCCACCTTTCTACAGTAAAACAGGGGTGCTTCCACCTTTTTGCGGTAAGATAGAGCTTGGTTTTGATGGAAGTGGCTATGGCAAGGACACAAAATGATAAAGTAAGGCCAAAGTATCAAAGATTTCATAGATTTTTTACAAGAAAACACTTCAAGCAAGCATAATCCTATGATTAATGTTAAGGGTATGGCCAGGCAAGGTCTTAATCTATGATGCACAAGGCTTCTAGGGAGTGCTCAATATACTCTCGGTACATGAGGCACAACCGTGAACACCAGCCCATCACAAGCATGAGTCGGGAACCCCAGCGAGATACTGAAAGGCTCGGACCAACTCTTCACATCTATCTAGGTATCACCCTAGCTTTGAAGCTCCGCCAATTACGACATGACTGGATTGGGGTACATCTTTTGTTCTCCCCTCTTTATATACCCCGCTGGTATGCGTGGTTGGAATTGTCCCTTGGGGTGATGAAATTCCCAAGAAGGTCCCACTAAAAAGAAGACACTAACCGCTTCCAACTACTCCCCAGGCTCACACGAAGTGCAAGGGGAAATCGAAAAAAAATTAATGCCCCCTTGGGTAACACAAGAATAAACAATCACAGCAAGCAATGAAGTTTACCCCCCTTAAAAAGACTATGTTCCAAAACAACAAGGATAATTTTTGAAAATCTAATCAAATAGATGGCCCTGCAAACAAATGTTAGCTATCTTTTTCTTCGTTCTTGGTCAATTACGCCATAATACGCTACAAAACATTAGAAAAAAACATCAATATTCTTTTCAAAACAATGTTAGATGGTTACTACTTGAAAATAGCAAAAAATGAGAGCAAAAACAAAGCTAAAATGATTGTCTTACCTTCCAAACTATGATGTTTTGGGGCGCTTCTACGTTTCTGCAGCAAAATAGGGGCGCTTCCACCTTTCTACAGCAAGAACAGGGGCACTTTTTCCTTTTTGCAGCAAAATGGGGGCGCTTATGCCTTTCTACAGCAAAAACAGGGGCGCTTCCACCTTTTTGCAGCAAACGAGGGGCGCTTCCGCCTTTCTGCAGCAAAAACAGAGGCGCTTCCACCTTTTTGCAGTAAACGAGGGGCGCTTCCACCTTTCTATAGCAAGATGTGAGAGGAAAAGAGCCTTTCAAAATAAAAGGGTGTATCCACCCCTCTACAGGAAACTTGATCAGATTTTTTTTAAAAAGGAAAGTTGTACGCCCCACTGCAAGAAAGTGTTAGAAAAAACCTTCTAAGTACACACCTAACTATAGCAAACTATTAGAAGAAAATGAAATTGTCAAATATAGGGCACTACCGCCTTTCTGTAGTGGACAAGAGGGCACTTCTGCCTTTCTGCGGTAAAGCAGAGGGAACTTCTGTCTTTCTGTGGTAAAGCAGAGGGCGCTTCCGCCTTTCTGCGGTAAAATAGAGGGTGCTTCCGCCTTTCGACGACCTTTTCCTACAAAATTCTTAGCAGAGGGCGCTTCCGCCTTTCTGCGGTAAAGCAGAGGGTGCTTCTACCTTTATGTAGTAAAATAGAGGGCGCTTCCGGCTTTCTATGACCTTTTCCTGCAAAATTCTTAGCAAAAACGAAGGTTAAATCCAAGAACCCATTTGTGGGTCCCACCGGGCGTGCCAGAAATGTGTACCTTGAAATTTTACCCTTTTCTAATGTGCAAAATAACTAAAAATATGAATGATAAAATACTAAGAACACTTCAATGATTAGCCTAAAGAGTGGTAAAATAAGAAGGAAAGTAGATAAAACAAGATGCAAATGATTATACCTTCCTTGTTATTGGAGACTCCTTGGTTGGCCCTTGATTTTGATGGATTTGTGTGCTCGTTGGATGGCTTTTTGGTGTAGCTAGATGCAAGATTGAATGTACAAGGAGATTAAATTGGATGGCTAAATGATAGCAAGTGCTTGAGAATGCAAATTGGCAGCATAAGGTTACTCAAATCAAAAAGTGTTGAAAATGCCCTTAAGGAGGGGGTATTTATAGGAGAATTTGAATTCTCTACAAAATTCAACGGTTGAGATTCATCCAAAAAGGTCAAGATGAAGGGCTATGGTGAGTTGAGAACTCACAAGCCCTCATATCTTGACATGTGGATGGTGAAGTGGCTAAGAGGAGATGAGGTGTAAGTGAGGTGGCCAAAAGGTACATGAGGTGGAGGAAGGTCAAGTACCTTGCAAGTACATTGGGAGATGGGAAGAATCTTGGGTGAATAAAAGTGAATTTTAAATTCACAATGATTGGAAGAATCTAGTGGATAAGACAATGTTCCCAAAAGGTGGGAGTTTGTCACATGTGACTTGATGTGACAAGTCAAAGGTTCTAGAAGATACATGGGAAAAGGGGATTCTAGGAGGAATAAAAAAGAATTAAAAATTCCTTGGGAATGGAGAGAGTTGACCAAGGTACTAATTAGGTTTAACTAATTAGTAATTAGAGGATAATTAGGGGTTAATGAGGATTAGAAGCTAACTTGCAAAAGTTGGAGGATGTGACACATCCTAATCAAGGATTAGGCATGTGCACATCCCTAATGAAGAAATTAGGAGATGGATTAGGATTAGATGAAAATGACATGTGAGGAATTAAATAAATGTAATATTTATTTAATTCATTTGAGGAAAAGGGGATTAAGGAGAGTAAAGTATTTAATTATTAATTAAATACCTTAGGGATTTGGCAGAATTAAGGATATTAATTAAATAATAGTAATATTACTTAATTAACTCAGATAAGAGGATGTTTAGATGAAAAGTGATAAATTTGGATAAATTAAGTGTCCGAATTTGGATGTCTACAATACTATTATCAATATATATCATTGTATAGCCTTATGACTTTTTGATTAAAAAAATCTTATTTTTCTACTACCATTCTTGAATGATGCTATCACCCATATTCTGTAAATCATATGCTTGAATGTTGTAGGCATGGATTTTGTTTACATATAATGCTTAATTAATTGTTGTCAGATTCTCAATAAGCTCTATTCCTAGTGGTTTGTATCCTTTGGAATGCTTCAATTACTTGTGCCTCACTTATTCACATGTATGCTTCACTTGTTCACATGTATACTTCACGTATATTGCATGTATTCATGTGTATGCTTCATGCTTCCAATGCATAGTAGTAAAAATCTTTTGGGGAAAAATTTGACAAACCAAAAGTATAAGAGTATTTTAAAACGTCGGGAATAAATCATATTTAAAAAGAAATGTAAAAAATTGTAGAACAAGAGATAAAATCTATTTATTTTGAAATTGAAAGGTTTTTCCATAGCATATAGAGATATAGAGAGCAAATAAAATAAATATTTTAACCAATGAATTGTAAAAAATATTTTTTTGTAGTTTATTTTCATATCATTGATTACATTTTATTGCACATCTTTCAAAGTCAAAGCATTATTTCACACTGCATAACTAATAACTAGATGCTAATAGATGGAAAAAATTCAATTACAATATAGTTTTTACAAAGTCAACCTAAGAAGTTATGCAATTAATTCACATTACATAACTAATAAGTAGGGGCATTTTCCAATTGCATTTTCTTATCATGGCATTCTATGAGGCCAAATTTCTTTGACATATTTTATCAAATAGTTCACTGCCTTGTCTGTGTTACCACATTTTTCATACATGTCTACTAAAGTATTTTTTCAAACAGTTCACTACCTTGTTGCTATGGCTACAAGAATACAACAAGTTCCTTCAAACAAGCTATGGATGCTTGGAAAAATTCTATCAAAAGCATAATAGCAAGAAATACTATAGACAAGGCAATGAACTACTTGAAAAAAAATCATAAAAGAAATGTGGTCTCATGGTGATGGAATGCCATGACATGCAAATTGCTATGGATTTTCATTCCATTTTATCACCATGAGACCACAGTTCTTTGAGGCATTTTTTCAAACAATTCATTGCCTTGTCTATGCTACCACATTTTTCGTACATGTTTACTGAAGCATTTTATCAAACCGTTCACTACCTTGCTACTATGGCTAAAAGCCTAAAATAGGTGCTTCCAAAGAAGCTATGGATGCTTGGAAAATATCTATCAAAACATAATAAGAAGAAAAAGCATAGACAAGGTAGTGAACTGTTCAAAAAAATGCCTCAAAGAAATGTGGTCTCAATGTGCTTGTCATGGCATTCCATCACGAAGAGAACACATTTCTTTGAGGATTTTTGTCAAACAGTTCAATGCCTTGTCTATGCTACCACATTTTTCATACATGTCTACCAAAGCATCCTATCAATCAATTCGATGCCTTGTTGTTATGGCTAAAAGTCTAAAATAGGTACTTTCAAACAATCTATATGGATGCTTGGAAAAAATCCATCAAAACATAATAGTAAGAAATAGCATAGATAAGGTAGTGCACTATTTAAAAAAATTCCTCAAAGAAATGTGGTCTCATGGTGATGTAATTCCATGAAAAGAAAATTCCTTGGATTTTCATGGAACTCCATCACCATGAGACCACATTTATTTGAGGCATTTTTTCAAATAGTTTACTACCTTATCTATGCTACCACATTTTTCATATATGTCTACCATATAATTTTATCAAACAATTCACTATGTTGTTACTATGGCTAAGATCCAAAACAAGTGCTTTTAGACAAGCGATGGAGGCTTGGAAAAAATCTATTAATGAATAATAGTAAGTGAAAGCGTAGAAAAGTTAGTGAACTGGTAGTATGTGATGGATGTTCCCATGTTTTACAAATGAGGGGTGAGCTCAATTTATAGGCTCCTTGAATACAATTCAATGGCCAAGATTTATTTCAAATCAATGACCGAGATTACAAAATAAAACCCTAATTAGGGTTTGTCACAACTAACTACCTCTCGACCAATGAGAAACTTACATTTAGGGACACTCATCCTTCTACTAAATATAAACCAACAATAAAAAGTTGTTGCATTATGGAGTGTCAGGTTCATTGAACCGAGACATGCTAGCTTGGAACAATTTGATTGGTTGGAAGATGACGAGGCACCATCTTAGTCTGTTGCATGTCCCCCTTGATCACTTTGTTCTTTTCCAGGTTCTTGACTTAGAATATCTTTCTTTGCCAATGACTGTGTCCTCTGTGCATGCATTTGAGGTCTAGAAGTCTCCTCTTGGAGCATATGTCTAGACTTAAAGTTATTAAACTTTTCTTTCCTAATTTCTTTGAAATTCCTTCAAGTGCCTTGAATTTGGAGAAGAACTCCCCTATGCTTTAACAACAATGGAGGAAATTTGAACTTTCTCTCTGAAGTATTTCCTGTACTTAGCCAAATTTTGGCTATTCAATTTCATTTTGTAACACCTTCATGTGGACCATTCAACACTTAGCCAAGGTTTTGGCCATCTCTATGCTTGAATGAACTTTTCTCATGGATTTTCCTTCAATTATTATTTTGGCTTATGCTAAGTAAGGCAGACTCCATCCTTGGACAATAATTTTGTTCATTTCCTTTTTACTTTTCCTCTTTATTCCTTTGTTGGCAAAATAAGGACACACAACTGAGAGGGGGGGTGAATTAGTTGTGACAAAAACTTCAATTTTCTTAACTTATCTTAACTTTAATCTCAGATATGATGAATAAGAAAATAACCACAAGAAATTAACACATCAGAGAGACAAATAAAACAAATATTTTTTAATGTGGAAACCCTGTTAGGGGAAAAATCACGGTGGATGCTATTCCACAAGATTATACTCTATTAAATAAAGAGAAATAAGAAGGGGATTGCACATTCATTCAGGCACACTACCTAGAGCTCACTGCTCAAATATAAAAGAGGACTCACTCTCCAACAATACAAAAATATGGATTAGATCGATAGAGTATGAACTAAAAGAATAGCTTCTACACAAGCCTAATTATAGTTCCAATTAAGCTCAAAAAACATTCTTCACACTTTCCTCAAACTTCTTCACTCTCCACTCTACAATCGAATGATAGAGACAATATTCACACATTTACACTTTCTCTGGCATACATTCACACTTATGCAAACACTAACTTTTCTCAACCAATCGCCCTTATATATACGCTTCATGGGATTTCATCACATCTTAGTCGGCTAGAAAAATAAAACATATTTTCAATGTCGGCCCAAATTTACAATTAAACTTCCAATGCAAAACCACCAAGGTCAACCACAACATAGTGGGGACCCAAATTAATATCTCAAACACAAAAATACTTTAATTAATTTATCCACGATGATCCACAACACGTTACCAAGAACTTGTTGGCCAAGAACATGAAAAACAACCATGCGCAAGAAAAGATCTTCAACCACGAGCTCTCTAAGTAGTGTGGATGTACCAAAAAGATAGAGAATGATCTAGAGATATCAGAAAAAACCAAGAAAGAAAAAAGAAGCATCTGGGTATGTGCAAGATCATCATGGAAAAAAGAGGCCATTAAGTGGCAAAAACTTTTGAAAAATTAGAGTTAGAAAACTTGATGTAAAAATTTGATTATCTATATTATTTCAAAAATATGTAAGAATAGAAATTGTAGCAAATTGAATTTAGTTTCTAAATTACTAGGTTTTTCTTTTTTTTAAAATCTATTTGGTGAAAATTTGAAATTTCAATGCAGTAGTACTTAAATATTAGGGAAAAAATAAGAAGTAGGTGTCTATCTGACCACCCTAATACAATTAAATGATAATATTTTTTTATAAGATTTTATACATAACTAGAGGGCTCATGTCTGAATGTGATGCATATTTTTTTGTAATTTTTTTCTAGGTAAATAATTAATTATGATTTTTTTATTACAAATTTTAAAAAATATAAAAACTCGTATGTCTGACCACCTTAACTTGGTCAAAATTTCATGAAATTCATTTTTTCTTTTTTTAATCCTATAGTATGCGAAGCATAGAATGTGATGCATGTTTTGGATTCAAAAAATGTGATACCATTTGAAAGCTATAGATGTTTTTCAATCATCCTATCAATCAACACTTTAGTCATAATTCAAATAGAAAATAATAATTATTTATTAAATTCAAAGTAAAGCATAATTTATATTGGTGGAAATATGAGAATCTCCTTTAAAAACCCTTTTCATTTCATCAATTTTGGATAATAAAAAAAATTGTAAACCACATACCATACAAATACCCATCATATTGCCACTTTTTGGTCGATCATGATCTTGTACATACCCATCTGCAACAACTGATATTACCATAATCACACAATTGATATTCATTCAGGAACACTGACAGAGACCACATAAACACTCTCATACCACAACACACTCAAAACTTCAGGTGGAGCTCTAAAAATTCTAGTAGATGATCTAGAAACATTCAAAAATAAACCCTTGAATCCACATTAGCTAATAATCAACATACAAAAAAAGCACCTTCATGACCTACACAGTTCTAGTGGGAACCTAGAACACTTCCTTTTCTAATTTTCTCAATATCCTTGACATATACAGCCTTTGATACACCAAATGCTAATAGTGTTGACATCAATGGCAACCACATATCAGCAACAATATCCCCAATATCCAACAATCTCCCCCTTTGGCATTGATGGCAACACATGATGTGAAAAATACCATCAATCCAACACACTGAATTCTTTTGCACTTCTCCTCTTGAAAGGATTTTTCACATTACACTTTTCCCCCTTTGACATCAATGGAAAAGGTAACAATGACCTTCCCATATACACACTCTGAACCACATATCTGCAAATCTGACGACTCCCCCTGAGTAGTAGCCACAAAAAAAAACAATTCAGATCAGAATATAGCAATGAGGTTCACGGATTGATGTAAGAAAATGCAACTTTTAGTTCTTATCAAGAGGGGTGATTACCCCTAACATTCCTCTAAGATACTCAAAATTATCCTTCAGAAATGGTTTAGTAAAGATATCTGCAATCTATTCATTGGTAGGCATATACTCTAGTCTGACTTCTTTCTCATTCACTTTCTCCCTCAAGAAATGGAACTTGATTGATATATGTTTAGTCTTAGAATGCAGAACCAAATTCCTTTATATATTTATCACACTTGAAATGTCACAATATATAGCAATAGGTTCTTCATATACCACCCTAATATCTCTCAGCATCTATTTCATCCATATCACTTGAGTACAATTATTGGTAGTAGCAATGTATTCTTCTTCAGCAGTAGATAGAGAAATTGAGTTTTTATTTTTTCTCAACTAGGACACCAATTTATTCCCTAGGAAGAAAGCACCACCACTAGTACTTTTTCTATCATCTACATCACTAGCCCAATCCACATTAGTATATGCACACAAAGTGATATCATCATCCTTTGGATACCAAAGTCCAAAGTTAACTGTTCCTTTCAGATACCTAAAAATTATCTTCACAATAGTTACATTTGATTCTTTTGGATCCGCTTGAAATATAGCAACAATACATACAAAATTCATAATGTCTAGTCTAGTTTGAGTCAAGTAAAGCAATCCACCAATCATTGACCTATATCTAGTTTTATTTTCCTTAGGAGAGTCATCATTCTGTGTCAACTTACATTTGGTAACCATGGGGTACCAACATGTTTGGAGTCATCCATTCCAAAATTCTTCAGCAGTTATTTCACATATTTGGACTGAGATATGAAAATCCCCTTTTCCAACTATGTAACTTGCAATCCCAGAAAGAACTTCATCTCTCCAATCATACTCATCTCAAATTCATTATTCATCTCATCAGCAAACTTCATGCATAGATTAGCATCTCCTCCAAAAATGATATCATCAACAAAAAAATTCTATAATTAACTCCTTGTCATTGTCTAATTTAAAGTATAAGTTGCTATCAATAGTATCTTTAGTGAATCCAAGCTTCAATAGGTATTTTCCCAATCTAGCATACCAGGCTCTAAGGGCTTGCTTAAGTCTATATAGAGCTTTCTTCAATTTATGCAGACTATATATTCTTTGTCTGTTGGCTAAAATCCATCTGGCTATTCTATGTACACTTATTCTTCCAGTTCTCTATTCAGAAATTTTGACTTTAAATCCATTTGATAGACTTTATAGTTCTTGTGTGCAACATAAGCAAGAAATAGTCTAATAGCTTTAATCCTAGTGACAGGGGCAAAAATTTCTTTAAAATCAATACCTTCCATTTGAGAATAACATTTACATACTAGTCTTGCTTTATTCCATACCACTTCACCTTCTTCATTCAGCTTGTTTCTAAACACCCATTTAGTACCAATCACATTTTTGTCTTTAGGCCTTGGAACTAGTATCCATTTGTCATTCTTTTCAATTTATGTCAGTCCTTCCTTCATAGCTTCCAACCGGTGTTCATCTTGATAGGCTTCAGTGACATTTTTAGGTTTAATCTTGGAAATCAAATAGCATTCTTCTACAATTTTTCTTCTAGTTTTCACTCCTTTACTCTTATCTCCTATGATTTGAATTTTAGAATGATTCAACTTTACATACCTTGGAGTTTTGGTACATTCTTGAACTTCTTACTTTTTTTATCTTTCTTCTACACTTGCAATTGTCTGTGTCTCACGATTGACTTGATTTACTAGAACAAATTGAGGTTGCTGCAATGAAACATATGGAATAATCTAAAGTAGATTTTGTGTCTGAGTATTCTTCCCTTGGATTGTAATGTATTTTTCTGAATCATAACTACAATGTATGGATGGTTTGACAGAGTTCTCATCAACTCTGACATTTTCACTTTCAACCATCTTTCTCAGTCATTTGTTATAGCACTGGTAGGCCATGCTTTTAGTGGAGTAACCTAGGAAGATTCCTTCATCACTTCTTGCATAAAATTTTCCTATATCATCATCTCTCCTAATATAACACTTGTTTCAAAAGATCTTGAAGTACTTAATAGTAGGCTTGTGACCAATCCATAACTCATAAGGAGTCTTACCAAAATTCCCATTAACATTTACCTAATTCAAAATATACATAGCAGTGCTTATGGCTTCACTCTAGTACATCTGAGATACATTTCCTTCCATCATCATTGTTCTAGCAGCATCCATAATTGTTCTACTCTTTCTTTCTGCAACTCCATTCTATTGAGGGGTTCGGGGAGCACATAATTGTCTTTTAATACCACGCTCTTCACAATAAGAGTTGAACTCCTTGGAAATAAATTCACCACCTCTATCAGATCTTAGGAACTTGATTTTCAAACCTTTCTCATTTTCTGCCATAGCCTTGAAACTTTTGAACTTCTCCAATGCTTCACATTTTTCTCTTTAAAAGGAAACCCAAATCATTCTAGAGTAATCATCAATAACCAACATAAAATACCTTTCTCCATGAATACTTCTGAATTTGGAGGAACCACAAAGGTCAGTATGTAGTAGTTCTAGAAAATTATTTAAATGAAATTGTTTTCTCCAGAAAGAGACTCTAGTTTGTTTACCCATCTAACATTCCTTGTAGATTACATTAGCATGCTTCACCAACTTAGGAAAATCTCTTACTGCTTAAGTAAAACTTATCTTGATAATGTTGTCAATGTTTACATGACACAACCTCCTATGCCACAACTAGATTTCATTTACTTGATCAATTAAACAACTTCCATTAGTATTATTTAGATGAAAAATATTACCTTTTTTTTGTTTTCCTATTGCAATCATATCCGCAAAACTTCCACATATCTTGCATCTTCCATCTTTGAATTGAAGATCATATCCCTTGTGAACCATCTTTCCAACACTCAACAAGTTGTGCCTCAGGCCTTCAACATAGAGAACATTATCAGTGTTATCCTTACCACCAAGAGAAATAGATCCTCTACCATGAATCACACGAGCATTGTTATCTCCAAATCTTACAACCCCACCATCATACTTTTCTAGACTTACACTTTTTCTTTAATCACTACTCATATGATGTGAGCATCCACTACCAATCACCCACTCATCCCTTTCTTCAACTTGGGCCACAAAAAAATTTTCATCTTTAGTAGATTCGGTAGCCACAAGATTATCTTCAATGGTAGCAATGAAAGCCCATTCATCTTCTTTTCCATTATCTTTATGAAACTCATCATCAGTCATTGCTTCTTCAACAAAGTAGCATCTCTTTTGGAATCTAGAATTCTTAGGCTTAGATCTAGGAACTCTTTTAGGACATCTTGATGCAAAATGACCTATTTTACTACATGAAAAACATTTAATAGGCAATACATCTTCATACTTAATTTTTCCTCTACCTTCTTGGTTAGCAATCAGTGCTTCTAGTTCTTCTACCTCTCTTTCTTTATCTTCAAGCTGTTTTAGTTATTAATCATACTTGGATATCTTTTTGGAACTCTCTCCTAGATTATATCTTTTCTTGTTACTTCTGGATACAATGGCCTTGAATGAAGACGCAGTCTTTGGTGTAGACTCACCAAATTCACTTATTTCAAAAGAAGCAAGCTTCTCGAGCAACTTGTCTCTTGTTATCTTGTTTACTAATCTGAACTCTTCAATAACATGAAACTTCATCTTGTAGGAGGGAGGCAAGGATCTAAGTACTTTAGCCACAATTTCATCCTCATCCACAGAACCACCAACACTTTTAATACCCATTACTATTTCATTTACTCTCTACATAAAAGAAGTGATATTTTCATCTTTTCCCATCTTCAAATTCTCATACTTTCCTTTCAAGCTCTGTAGCCTAGCCATATTCACCTGTGCATCTCCTTCATACAAAGTTTATAGTTTCATCCAAATCTCATGAGTTGTCTCTAGACCCAACACATTATCCATCTTTGAATCTGTCAAAGCACTCACCAAGGTTTCAATAGCCCTAACATTATTTTTAGCATCATTGATCTCATCAGCAGTGGAGGGACATTCTAAGGAATAGTATATGGATCTCTTGTAATCTTCTAGAAAGCTTCACCAATACACTTTAGGTGACGTTGCATCTTGACTTTCCACATTGAATAGTTAGTGCCATCAAATCTAGGACTGTCCTTCTTGAATGTTGTTGCCATCTCGGATCACCTCAAGGTTTTAGACTTCCTTAGAGTGTTGGAAAAATAAGGACACACAACTGAGAGGAGGGGTGAATCAGTTGTGATATAAAATTCAACTTTCCTAAATTATCTTAACTATAATCTCAAATTTGATGAATAAGCAAATAATCACAAGCAATTAACACATCAAAGAGACAAATAACACCAAGATTTATTTACGTGGAAACACTATTAAGGGAAAATCCATGGTGGATGTTAGTCCACAAGATTATGTTCTATTAAAAGTATAAATAGAAATAATAAGGGGAATGCACATGCATACAAAAACATTTCCTAGAGCTTACTGCTCAAATAAAAAAGAGGTCTCACTATCCAACAATATAGAAATATGGATTAGATCCACAAAGTATAAACTAAAAGAATAGCTTCTACACAACCCTGATTACAGTTCCAATTAAGCTTAGAAAACCTTCTTTACACTTTCCTCAAACCTCTTCACTCTCTACTCTGCAATCGAATGATAGAGACACTATTCACACATTTACACTTTATCCAACATACATTCACACCTATGCACACACTAACTTCCCTCAACCAATCGCCCTTATATATCTGATTCATGGGATTTCATCACATCTTAGTCGACCAGAAAAATAAAACATATTTTTAATTTTGGCCCAAATTTACAATTAAAATTCCAATGAAAAACCACCAAGATCAGCCACAACATAATGGAGACCCAAATTAATGTCCCCAACATAAAAATACTTTAATTAATTTCACCATGAAAATCCACAGCACGTTACCACCAAGAAGCTAGCCAAGAACATGAAAAACATGCATGTGTAAGAAAAGATCTTCAACTACGAGAACTCCAAGTAGTTTGGATGTACCACAAAGATAGAGAATGATCTAGAGACATTAGAAAACATGAAGAAACAACAAAGAAGCATCCACAACAATGGATATTACCAGAATCACACAATCTTCATTCAGCAACACTGACAGAGACCACATAAACACTCTTAGACCACAACACCCTCAAAACTTCATGTGGACCTCTAAAACTTCTAGCAGATGATCTAGAAACATTTAGAAATAAACCATTTAATCCACAGTAGCTAATAATCAATGTATTGAACAAAGCACCTTCATGACTTGCACAATTCGAGTGGGAACCTAGAACACTTCCTTTTTCAATTTTCTCCATATCCTCAACATATATAGCCTCTGATACACCAAATTCTAATAGTGTTGACATCAATGACAACCACATATCAGCAACCATATATATAATATCCAACATCCTCTTCATTGTTCTTATTTTCTTTTCGACACCTAGTAAAAATTTGATTCTTTTGTTGTAGGAAAATTCCACACTTAGCCATTTTTTTGTTTCCTCTTGGAAAATTTTACAATGTTTGTTTCTAACCTTGGTGTACTTTGGCACATTTCATGCCATTTTTCTATTATGGTTGAGCAGACTTCCTCATTTTCAAGCCACTTTCCTTGCTAATTGGGCAGACTTCATGATTAGTAGGCCATTCTTGGGTGGACTTTGGACTTGGCAAGACATCTTCATTTTAGCCTTGGAAACCTTCATGATTGGTTGGCCATGTTGGGAATAATTGCCCACTGCTTAGGGAATTTCCTTGACACTTAACCAAATTTTGAAATTTTATTCTCCAAGGTATCAACACTTAGCCAATTTTTTGAGTTTTTCTCCCAAAGGTATCAATACTTAGCCAATTTTTGAGTTTTCTTTGTTCCTCTTGGCTAGGCGGAATCTACTTGTACTTTGACAAGGTTGGGTGGAATTTACTTGTGTCTTGCCACTTCTTGGTAGACTTGGCTTCATTCTTGACATCCTCACTTCAACCTTGGATGGACTTCTTCATGTGCATGTCATTGTGCAAGGAAAACTTCATCAAGTGCTTGAAATTTTCTTCCTTGGCCTAAGTCAGACTTCAAGATATGTTTTCCATCTCCTATTTTAAGCTTGGGGTAGACTTTAAGTTGTCTTTTCCATGTATGCTTTGAGCTAGGCCAACTTTACATTGTCTTTTCAATGTATGCTTTTAGTTGGGAAAAATTTACCTTTGTCTTGGACAAGCATTATTCAAGATGTGGTGGACTTGAAATCAATTTAGACATAGCTTTTCTTTCCCAAGCAGGCTTTGCATCATCTTGGACATTTTCCTTGACCATGGGCATGGTGGACTTTGCTTGTGCCTTGCCAAGATTGGGTGGACTTTCTCTTGACTTATACATGCTTATTTTACTTTCAAGAAAAAAAGAGAGATATTATTATAGAGGGGCACAACATGATCCCATAGGATTAGAAGAGAATTTTCTAAGCATCATGGTGTCCGAGTAATGACATATTGAATTTTTCAGCCATTTTGCACTTTAGACTCTTAAGGGATTCAACTAGTTGAATGTAGCTCAGAGTGATTCAACGCATTTGGTTGTGAAAGAGGACCATGCCTAGAGTAAAATTACCCACTTGGACATGTTGGAATAGTTAGTTTGGTCACATGAGTTGCAAAATAAAAAATTGCACCACTTTGCAACTTTGCACTACTTTCATTTGATAACTTTTTCCCCAAGTGAAATCTTGCCACCATAGGAAAATGCCTCCGAGATAGTGAAAACTGAGAGAGGTTATTGTAAAGGGCCACAAAATAATCCCATAGACTTAGACAAGATGTTTCTAAGCATCATGGTATTTGAGTAACATCATGCTAAAGTTTGCAGCCATTTTGCACTTTGAACTCCTAAAGGATTCAACTGGTTGAACGTAGCTTAGAGTAGTTTGACGTGTTTGGGTGTGAAAGAGGATCATGCATAGCATCAAAATACCCACTCAAATGCATTATAATAGTTATTTTGGTCACACGAATTGCAGAATGAAAGTTGCACCACTTTACAACTTTGCACTACTTGCGTTTGACAACTTTTTCCCCAAGTGAAATCTCACCATCAAAAGAAAATGTATTTGAGATAGAAAAAATTGAGAGATGTTATTATAGAGAGGAACAACATGATCCCATAGGCTCAAATGAGAATTTTGTAAGCATCACAGTGTCTGAGTAATGTCATGCTGAAGTTTACAGTCATTTTGCACTTCAGACTCTTAAGGGATTCAACTAGTTGAACATAGCTCAGAGTGATTCGGTGTGTTTCTGTGTGAAAGAGGACCATTTCTAGTGTAAATTTACCCACTCAGATGCATTGGAATAGTTAGTCTGGTCACAAGAGTTATAAAATAAAAGTTGCACCACTTTGTAACTTTGCACTACTTGCATTTGATAACTTTTCCCCCAAGCAAAGTCTCGCCACCATACGAAAACACCTCCGAGATAGAAAAAACTAAGAGAGGTTATTGTAGAGGAGCACAAAAAAATCCCATAGATTTAGATGAGAATTTTCTAAGTGTCATGGTGTTTAAGTAATGTCATGTTGAAGTTTGCAACCATTTTACACTTCAGACTCTTAAGGGACTTAGTCGGTTGAATGTAGCTCAGAGTGATTCAATGTATTTGGGTGCAAAAGAGGACCATGCATAGCATAAACATATGCATTGAAATATTTAGTTTGGTCACACAAGTTGCAAAATGAAAGTTGCACCACTTTGCAACTTTGCACTATTTGCATTTGACAACCTTTTCCCCAAAACAAATATCGCCACCACGGTAAAAGGCCTTTGGGATATAAAAAATTGGGATAGGTTACTATAGAAGGGAACAACACAATCCCATAGGCTTAGATAAGAATTTTATAAGCATCATAGTGTCTGAGTAACGTCATGCTGAAGTTTGTAGCCATTTTGCAGTTTGGACTCCAAAAGGATTCAACCAGATGAACATAGCTTGAGGTGATTCAACATGTTTGGGTGTGAAAGAGGACCATTCCTAGTGCAAAATTACCCACTCAAATGTGTTGGAATAGTTATTTTTGTCAAATGAGTTGCAGAACAAAAGTTGCACCACTTTGCAACTTTGCACTACTTGCATTTGACAACTTTTTCCCCAAATGAAATCTTCGCACCACATGAAAACACCTCTAAGATAGAAAAAACTAAGAAAGGTTATTGTAGAGGGGCACAAAAAAATGCATTGGCTTAGATGAAAAGTTTCTAAGCATCATGGTGTCCGAGTAACGTCATGCTGAAGTTTGTAGCCATATTGCACTTTAGACTCTTAAGGGATTCAATCAGTTGAATGTAGCTCAGAGCGATTCAGTGTGTTTGGGTGAAAAAGAGGACCATGCCTAGCGTAAATTTACCCACTCAAATGTATTGGAACAATTACTTTTGACCACATGAGTTGCAAAATGAAAGTTGCACCAATTTGCAATTTTGCACTACTTGTATTTAACAAGTTTTTCCCCAAGAGAAATATCGCCACCAAAGGAAAATACCTCTGAGATAGAAAATTTTGAGAGAGGTTATTATAGAGGGGATCAACATGATCGCATAGGCTTAGATGAGAAGTTCCTAAGTGTCATGGTGTCTAAATAATGTCATGCTAAAGTTTGCAGCCATTTTACACTTCAAACTCTTAAGGGATTCAGTCAGTTGAACATAGCTCAGAGTGATTTGGCATGTTTGGGTGTGAAAGACGACTATTCCAAGAGTAAAAATACCCACTCGGGTGCATTGGAATAGTTATTTTGGTCACATAAGTTGTAGAATGAAAGTTGCAACACTTTGCAACTTTACACTACTTGCATTTGATAACTTTTTCCCCAAGCAAAATCTAGCCACCACAGTAAAATTCTTTTGAGAGAGTGAAAAAAAAGAGAGGTTATTATAGAGTGGCTCAATATGATCTCATGGGCTCAGATGAGAAGTTTCTAAGCATCATAGTGTCCAAGTAACATCATGTTGAAGTTTGCAGCCATTTTGCACTTCAGACTCTTAAGGGATTTAGCCCGTTGAATGTAGCTCAGAGCGATTCGATGCATTTGGGTGTGAAAGAGGACCATTCCTAGCATAAACGTACCAAATTAGATGTGATGGAATAATTAGTTTGGTTACACAAGTTGCAGAACGAAAGTTGCACCACTTTGCAACTTTGCACTACTTGCATTTGACAACTTTTTCCCCAAGCAAAATCTCGCCACCACTGGAAAACACCTCTGAGATAGTGAAAATAAATAGAGGCTATTGTAGAAAGGAACAACATGATCCCATACACTTAGAAAATAAAATTCTAAGAATCATGGTGTCCGAGTAACATCATGTTGAAGTTTGTTGCCATTTTGCACTTCTGACTCTTAAGGGATTCAGTCGGTTGAACATAGCTCGGAGCAATTCAATGCATTTGGGTGTGAAAGAGGACCATTCCTAGTGTAAACGTATCCATTTGGATGTGTTGGAATAGTTATTTTGGTCACATGAGTTGCAAAACTAAAGTTACACCACTTTGCATCTTTGTTCTATTTGCATTTGACAACTTTTTCCCCAAGTGAAATCTTGCCACTACAGGAAAATGACTATGAGATAGCGAAAAATGAGAGAGGTTATTGTATGCAGGCTCAACATGATCCAATAGGATAAGATGAGAAGTTTCTAAGCATCACGGGGTCTGAGTAACATCAAGGTAAAGTTTGCAGCCATTTTGCACTTCAGACTCTTAAGGGATTCAGCTGGTTGAAAGTAGCTCAGAGCGATTCTACATGTTTTGGTGTGAAAGAGGGCCATGCATAAACATGAATAAACAACTTTCAACTAATTTCCCCATGAGCTACAACAAGATAACTCTTAAAATTCTACCATTTGACAATAAGTTGCAATTTTGACAACTTTTACACAATTTTTCAATTTTTGCAGTATTTTGCAACTTAGACATTACAACCACCTAAATACCTATAAAAGGACTCTTTACATCATAAAATGGTCTAAATGACCTTTTTTTTTAACAAAAAGACTCAAACACCCATAAACAACCAAAACACCCCAGTTGTCAACATTTGCATAAAATGCTCTTAGTGCCCCTGCACCAGTTAGTGCTTAGGGTGTCTTAATATTTTTGGTCATGAATAAGGTCCTTTATGATGAAATTAAAGGGAGGTCCAAAACTATCCAAACTCAAATTAACTTGAATAAATCAAACATCCAACCTTCAAACCCTAACAAGGGTGACTCTTCTCAACTTCACTGTTCAGTCTTGTATGTGTGCAACCTAGTTTTTCCTCTCACAACTTTGAAGAGACCACTCAGAGCCACAAAAAAACTACCATTTCAGGAACCCATGAGGGAAATTTTAAACATATCATAGAATCACATGTACTTACCTTAGAACCATACCATTAAACTGACCTTGAATTCTCAAAAAAGGGCTCCAATTAGCCCACTTTAACAAAGGAACTCCCCTTCAATCTTGTTGCCCACTCAAAATACCATTGGAAAGTCCTCAAACTACCTCCCAAACTATAAATTCTTCAACCACTGAGTCAAAAATCACTTGCTAAGACCCTCTTTCATGAAACCCTCATTTTTACCAAATAAGCAGGTGTTTATTGAAAAACACATCTCTAGACCTCATTCAACCTTAAAATATTTTCAAACAATCTTATTTCACCATGCAAAAACTTAATTCACCTTCAAATTATGTTTCCCCAAAATTTATCACACATTTCCTTCTTAAAACGTCTCAATTTCACCTATTTTCACTCTTGGTTCAATTAGGGCTCCAAGCCCAAAGATCCAAATGACCTACCATGCCTTTGCAGACCTTCTATCACATCAAAATTCACCTGATAACATTGAAACAACTAGGTTCTAACCTTCTTGCAAACTATTGCTTTAATATGCTACTTCAAGCTATGCCTCCTAGGCCTAAATTCATGCTTTTTCCATAGGGGCAGAGTGGAAATTTCCACCAAATGTATTTTCCACCCATTGTATTCTACTATAACTCAATGGAATGGAATAATTAGGTGTAGTGGGCATGTGTGCATGATTTCAAGAGCAGGGGTGGCCATTTGGGGATTTGGGCATGATGCCTAGTTGTCAAGAATGTGTGTTTTAAGTGAAATTTGGAGGTGAAGAGTAGGTTGTGATGGAAAACACTTGGGGAAACACTTTGTAAGAGTTAATTAAGTAAGAGAAAAAATATTTGAAGGTGTTGGAGGCTTTGAAAGAGTGAGGAGAGGTCTGGACATGAGGTTTTCATTAAAACCCCCTTGAAACTTGTCAAAAGTGAGGGTTTTGAGTTTTGGAGTGTTGGTGAGTGTTTCATTGGAAGATGATTGTTGATTTAGTTCTTATCTACCCTGGTCATGACTGTCCAATGGTTTTTTGTGTCTAGAAGGAATATTAAAGGGTAGTTGGTTTGTTGAGAGTTTTCCACCCTACTCTGCATCACTTTGGCATGTTTATCAACATAAAACTATGATGTTTTTTGAATTTCAATATGTAATGATAATGCAATATGAAATATGTAGTGTGAGATAATTACATTTGTGTATTTAAAATTTAAAGTTAAAGTGTTAAAGTTTACCATTGTTCTTGTCTTCAAAGTTGTTTAAACTATATAATTTAACCATAATATAACTAAGCAATATATGATATAATTTAACCATTATTCATTATTTTTTATTGTCAACTATATAATATAACCATTATTTTTTATGCTATTGTACATTTATATTTAACCATTTCTCAAGATTAAATTTTTGAAAAATTTAAACATGCACATGATGAAAAAATTATTTTGATTCTCAACTTCTATATATCAAATTATTCAATAATCAAGTGTATGTCCATATACAAAAATGGAATCAATGCCAACTCAAACAAAGTTTTACAAAATGTGGCATTTTCCATCTCGATATCTATTCAAAATATACATGCCAAAATGTCTATCTCATCCTAAACTACTGGTGGACCATCAAAATGGAGCCTCTTTGAAGCACTCTTTGGCTCTAAAGGTAACTGCACAAAAAAAATTCAAACCACAATTGAGATTAGTTATATTATATAATTTAAAATCAAATAATTAACATCAATATAAATGTACATTGAATTATAATTGAACTCTAAAATTGAAGTCTTGATTACCTCATATATACGTTTCTTCAAACTGTCATGAGTCCTAGAATATGCCCCTCTCAAAGAACAAATTATACCAACTTTTGCAATGTCAATCTATATATGTGAAAAAAACATCCAATTGATACAAGTTAGCATACAATATTTGGTAATAGGAACATATTTACCAAACACAAAATAAAATAAACACATACCTCTTTAGGCATCTTTGTTTCTTTATCTCCTTTAGGTGTTTTGACACCTCCTCCCTAAGGTGTTTCAACACCTACTCCTTCAAGTGTTCCAACTCCTACTCCTACAAGAGGAAAACAAGATAAACATATAAGTTAATATATAATTTCATTAATGACAATTCAAATGACAAGCAACTATATAATGCATGAATTCAGGCCTAAAAGGCATGGGTTGAAGTAGGAGATTGAAGAATTTTTTTTGAAGAAGGCTAGAACCAGTTGGTTTTAGTGATATATGGTGGGTTTTGATGTGTTTGAAGGTTTTCAAGGACTAGGGAGGTCATGTGTATGTTTGGGCATGAAGCCCTAGTTGAGAGAAGTGCATTTTTTAATGGAAAATTAAGGTTTTAGAGACTAAAAGTGGGTAAAGTTTGGGGGAAACATAATATTAAGGATTATTAATCATGTGTAGGCTTAAAAAAGGGTGTTTGAAGTGTTCATAAGGCCATAGGAGGCCTGGAGATGGGTTTTTCAATGTATTCTCCAAAATCACACGGTACCATAGGGGCAACTAGGCCAATTAGGTCTCTTTCCGAAAGAGACACCTTCCCAAACACCTGAAATAAAGTCAAACACCATGGAAGGTAATTAAATAGGTTACAAAACTTAATATTTCACAATTTTCAAAGCTCCAAAAACTCACCAAGCTACCAATCCACTAAACCCTCACTCTCAAGCCACCAAACCTAGGTTTTCCAAGGAGCCTTATTGAAAATCACTCTTCCCACAATAAAATCTCACATAAAACACCCCAAACATACCATATGATGTTTGTACATGCTTAAAAGACTCTCAAAAATGAATGACCCAAAGGATTTCATCCATTCACACTCTAAAACTACTAAAATTCACTCAAAATCACACATTTTCACACCCAAGGCTACATGCCATCACTTGAAAATGATATCCCCTACTTCAAGAATCATCTTCTAACATATTACCCACATAATGGACTCATTCCATTGAGCTACAGTAAATACATTATGTGTAATGAGCCATTAAATTACTTGATGACCTCAAAACTTGAAATTTAGACTTCTAGACCTTCCTATAGTAAAATCCACCCTAAGAGCTCAAAAAAAGATGGATTTCAATGCCACAAAAACAAAAAAGTGGATAAAACATCCCTCTACCCAAATCAATACACTTTTATTCAATTCTCTTCAGTACGGGCTCATGTAAGTGACTACTACAACACTGAAAAAGAGAAAAACAAACTCAGGTTTATAAAGAAAACAGAGCTTTATTGATCAGTGCTTGTACAAAATATTCCACTCTTCTCCACACACTCCTCCATTCGAGATTAAAATACATATATTCAACTCCCTTAATCAAGAATTTATTGAAAACCAATGCCACAAGTGACCTTTGGCCTTCCCTGACCATTCAACTTGCCCACTATGCATTTCTTGCACTTCAAAATTTGAAACATGACACTTTGCACTAATTTAGAAAATTTGCAACTAAAACATTCTAACTCACTAATAACCACTAAAATAGACTCATTACATCAATAAATGGTCTATATGACATTATCCAAGCCAAAAAAAGACTTCATCACCCTAATGACAACCATCAAAGCTTGGTGCCCTCACACCAAATAGAGTAGCATATAACCATCATTTTACATATCTACATTAATGCAATTTTGAAAACCCTCATCCAATAAAACTTAGACACTTGAAATAAAGCAATGATTAATAACATGACTTTAAAAATTCAATGTACATACTTACCAATCAATCAAGGGAACCATCTGGGTCTACTCTACTCTTTATTGTGTCAAGTATTGCCTCATGGTTAGACTCACACACTCTCCACAAGTTATTGTTCGTAGGTCTACCCTTATATTTGATCAAATGACCATTGGTGGAAATAACAAGGTTTGAGTAGTGAAGAATCTTTTGATGCATGTGAAATTCCTCAAGCAACCAAACTGCAACATTTTTAACTGGGTACCTTCTAAGCCAAGTTCCAGTAACAACCACCAAGCCTATAGGACATTCTATGTTTTCTCCATCTATAACTAGGGCCTCCAATTTCTTTTTGGCCTCGCTACAATGAATAATTGCATCTTTGTGATTTGTAGAGCCATTGACAGTTGATAAGTGTCAAGTGGGGTTAGACTTCTTATAGACCATTCATCAACCCACTCCGTTGAATTGCAATCATTCCATGCTTGAAGTCTACATGCAAAACAAAAGCATGTCATCTTCCATGTATGGATAGTCCATGTACCTGCATTACAGCTTCTAAAAGAGTGTAGCTCAATCGATCCTGTTAGTGTACAACAAGCCTCATATTTTGCAATGTTAGTATCATCTACTAAATGAAAAAATATTTGAGCTAAATAATTACCTTGAATACCTGAACCCATTGCATGATTGCACCACTTGACAATTGATCTTGCATCTGTCAACTTTACACCATCTTTGTACTTTAACTCTTCTCATGCTAGGGCTCTTTTGACACATGCACTTGCTCCATCATGCTCCCCCTTTCTATACCCAGCCTCTGAGAAGTTCTACATATGTTGAACACCACTAATCCTATGCATCCTTCTCAACCAGTAAAAAATTATTGCATTCTTGAATTGTGATGTACAGTTATATGACCATATGATATGTTTACTAAATGATATGCCCCTACTAGCTAGATTATCATAGAACATCTGAAAGCAACCTTGCACAAACTCATTATAATGTGTGCAATAATCACTTATGTAAAATTGATACTCCCTCAATACTTTCTTGTTATCCTTTGTACTATCATTTGCATAAATGAATGCTATATGCACAAGTATAGCAACCTGTGTGGAGTTGTAGTACTATGATTGCACCTCATTTTTTGGATTTAGTGTGTAGTTCTTCGTGAAGTTGACAACTAAAATGATGTTGTGAAGTGGAAATGTGTCCTTGCATAACTTGAAGTATGAGTCCAAACATTGAGATCTATGTGTATGCCTTGCATACTCATACACCACTTGATCATGGAAAATTCTCATAAATTGATATACTAGAATCTTATCACTAACCAATTCACACTTCTTTGCTTCTTTCCCATCTTTTAGACTGTAGACCATTGTGTTGTACTTTCGAAATTCGACAATTTTGTCTCCAATTGTGTGTGTACTAGCCATGTGTTGGAAAATTGGAAAATGTTGCATTCCGCCACAATGATCAAATGTGCCATCTAAACATGAATTGTAAAAAATTTTACCATCCTCTCTTTCACATAAAGGGTATGTGCAGGATCATCATGGAAAAAATAGGCCCTTAAGTGGCAAAACATTCAGAAAAATCAGTGTTAGGAAACTTGACATAAAAATTTGAATAAGTTATCTATATTATTTCAAAAATATGTAAGAATAGAATCTATAGAAAATTTAATGTAGTTTCTAAACTACTAGGTTTATTTAAAAATAAATAAAATCTATTTGGTGAAAATTTGAAATTTCAATGCAGTAGTTGCTTAAATTTTAGGGGAAAAATAAAGAGTAGTAGCTGTCATCTGACCACCCTAACCATAATAAAATGATAATATTTTTTATAATATTTTATAGATAAGTAAAGAGGACTCATGTCTAGATGTGATGCATATTTTTTTGTAATTTTTTCCAAGTAAATAATTAATTATGAATTTTTTATTACAACTTTTAAAAAATATAAAAACTCGTATGTTTGACCACCTTAACTTTGTCAAAACTTCATGAAATTTATTTTTTATTTTTTTAATCCTATAGTATGTGAAGTGTAGAATGTGATGTATGTTTCAGATTCAAAAAATGTGATGCCATTTGAAAGTTATAGATGTTTTTCAGTCAACCTATCGATCAGGACTTTAGTCATAATTCTAATAGAAAATGAATAATAATAATTTATTAAATTCAAATTAAAGAATAATTTATATTGGTGGAAAGCTAAGAATCTCCTCTAAAAACCCTTTTTGTTTCATTAATTTTGGGTAAAAAAAAGTCAGCAGCCACATACCCTACAAATACCCATAATATTGCCAGTTTTTGGCCCATCATGATCCTGCACATACCCTAAAATGGAAGATAAGAATTCCTTTGAGGATTTAGGTGGAGGCCTTATGTTACATTCTTGCAAAACATTTTCAGTATGCATATCTACACATATGCATCGATAAACATCATAATTCTTAGATAATTGAATATGTACTCTACAACAAAAATTAGTGCGTGTGTGATTTATTTTGACATAAAAAGGCTTTAGCATTTCAAAATACCTTTGACATATTTTAATTTTAGGAACTTTTGTACAAAATCAAAAAAAACTTGGGTTTGAGTGGTATCCAAATAATGCTTTGGATGTGGCTCATGGATTTTACTACCAATTATCCTTCTTACAACATCTCTTTGATTAGGATAGGTCCTTGTGTTATCCTTCCAATAATCTATTATTAAAGATCTCAATCCTTGAGCAATTCTTTTATCTTTCCATGGCACTCTACTAGAGAATGCCCATAACTCATTGCTATTTGGATCCTCCAATCTTTCATGCCTTCTTTTGGCTCTCATTAGAGATGATCTAGTTACTTTCAAAGACTTACTTGTCTTTTGTAAGGTTCACCTTGTTCCTTGTTTGACTGCTTAATAGTGTTGTTGTCATCACACATCTTGTTGTACAACTATCCTTCATGTGTGAGGTAGAATCAATGCTCTCGTATGAACTCATCAAGTTCTGTACAATGGAATTTTCACGTGATTCATTCAAAAATCTTAGCCCAAGAGCCTTCATGGTGGGCCTAAATTTGAGTTGCGTCATCATTTCAACAAATAGTTGGTATCTTCCACCCTCACTTAGCTTCTAAAAAAAAAACTCCATATCCTCTATACAACTCTTTGACATGTACATTTTGACATCTTATCGGGCATTTGTTTCAAAAAATTCAAATCAATATCAATCAAAAATCTAGGTTTTCTATGCAAAACTCTAGGAGATGTTCTCAAATGTAAATTTTTTTCAATATTGGGAATGTGAACAACATCGGGGATAGATCACGTACCTTAAATCAAAGGTGCAATTGATGACATACCTTGAGATTGACATGTAAACAATGTTGTACCTCCAACTTGAGATGTCATTTGTGGAGCGACTTCAAATATAGGTGTGTCTGCTGATGTACTTTCAAAATGCAATTTTGTTGATGGTGTGTCTTCAACTGTAGATGTGATTTTGAATGTACTTGGAAGACCACGTTGTTGTGGTGTTTCTTCAACCGAAGATGTGCATTGAACTTCACCTATGGTTGATGATGTTCCTCCAACTTGGGGATCCATTTGTGTCCTTCCATAAACATATCCATTCGTGCCCTTTGTTTTGCCAA
>VDFB02281492.1:840169476-840270502 GCA_007258455.2 Sequoia sempervirens | reverse complement strand
GCCTCCCCCTTTTGAGACCCTTAATATTCATTAATTTAAAAAATAATTAGTAGCTTAGAAACTAGACTTGGAGCACTTCAACTTTTTTTGTTGCTACATTTGGAAATTTTGAGTGTAACTATCTTCATTTTCTCATGCAAATCAGATTTTGTTGATTTGAGGAAAAAAAAGTGGCATCTTAAGAGCCAAAATTGTGTTATAGATCCATGCACTTACCCCTTACTCCTCAACAACTTCAAAATAGAATTAAAAGAAACCAAAGTGCTAGAGTGTGTAGGTGTCGTCATCACCTCCTTGCTCTTCAGTTACATGCAAAAGAAAACAAAGAAGACGAAAATTGACACTTCACAGAAGCCATACCTAACCACCTTCCTCCTCTTGACCCATCACAACATAGTACAACACAACCATCACAACAAAATGATTTTATTAAACAACCAAAAATCCTAATCCACCCTTCATTGGAAATTACCCTTCGTGCTCCCGTTGTGATCAACTTAGATGATGACAAAGAAACAATGAATTTTGACAACGAGATACATGATGAATTAAATACATTATTTTACTTATCTATGAGCCTCATTGAGATATCTCCTATCCAAAGTGATGAACTTAGTACTTCCCCTAGTTCAGAACTTGCAATTGTCCCTTTGGACAGTCAACTAGCCTCACAATACACTAAACATGATTGTCAGATGAATGACTTGTTAGATGCATAACTTTCATTCTCCTTAACTAGCCTTTTTAAAAATTTCCTTTTCTTTTGTGTGATTTCATGTGTGTATTGTGATCCCCTGTAATGCATTTTTAATTTTCTCTCTTTGTTCACTTCCTCTATCTATACCTTCACTCTTCTATATGTCATACATCGCTTTCGCTTTTTCACTTTTGTTTTGTGTTTTCATTTTGGGGATGACGCAAAGCATTAAGATGCCTTATGTCTCTTCCATGTTGACCCAAAAGGTCCCTTTTCCTTTTTCTTGGCCTTTTCTTATGTTTTCCTTTTGGGGATGACACAAGGCATTGAGACCTAAATTTCTCCTTCATGTTGACCCAAAACATTTTCCTTTTCTTTTGCCTTTTCATTTTCTTTTCACTTGTGTTTCTCCTTTTGGGGATGATGCAAAGTGTTGAGACCGCAATTTCTCTTCCATGTTGACCCACAATGGACTTTACTTTTCCTTTTTTTTTCTCTCTTTGTGTCATTCTTATAGTTCTATGTATTTGGGGAATGATGACAGTTCTGAGCTCTTTAATCACAACATTGCAACAACGAACACACTAACCCAAAATCCATAGATCCCTATGTGTTTGGTGTGTTCCTTTTTGGGGGAAACCCCTCTTTCTTTCATTCCTTTTCTTCACATGACATAGCCTTACTCAGAAACATATGACTTGGCATAGAGGATTTCCAAGTTGGCTCTCATGTCTTGTTTTATTTTTTCATTTTTTATTTTCTACTTTAAATTAATTTCTCACAAGATAGTGTGTATCAATTCCTTTAAAGTGGAGGCATACATTGGAATTACTCATTTTTATTCTTCTTTTTCTTGGTTCTTAGTGCAACCTTGTTACTTTATACGACATGTTTGTCAATTTTTGGATGACATTGGGTGTGATGTCCTTAATAAGAGTGATCTATCTTAGCATATTACATTCCTCTTGGTGGCCTAATGCGATGCACTGCATCCCCTAAAGGTGTGAATATTCTATTCTTTGATTGATCCTCTCTTGGAGACATTAGACACGATGTTCCCTAAGTTTCAAACCTCACATGAACTAAACAAGACTCCTTTTAACATCTTTTGCATTTTACATTTTTGCTTCTTGCATTTTGCATTCACATGGCCACCTTGCATAACATATCTTTCATGTTTGTAGTGCCATCCTGCTTGTTCATGAGTTCTAATCATAGAAAGCTTTACTTGTCTCATGAAGCATGAACTAACATTTTCCTTGTTGGCACTTTATTAAAGTTATCAAGAGGTATAACTTTGATATAGTTGAGCAAGAAGCCCATTTCGAAGCATAAATTTCCCCATAGCCACTTGTCTATTTGTGAGTACATACCAGCCGAGCATATGTTTCTCACCTTTTGGGCATTCTCACCTAGTGGACTGCAATGAGTTCCATCTCCCCAAAGTGAGTATGCATTTTCTTTTCTGGAAAAATAGCCTAGATCTAATCCACAACTAGTTGGACAAATGATCGAAGCTTGATTCAACCTTTTCCTTTTTCTCTTTCTTTTCTCTTCTCTTTCATGTATTTTCATTTGTCGTTATGTTTAGCTTGCCATGGGATCTTCATCCTAGGGGCTTGACCATCCCTCTTGATCATTGTTCTCTCATCTTTCTAGCATAAATGCATTTGGATCCCTCTCAATATGCATGGCTACTTTAGTGTGAGTTTGAAGCAAGTTCATCCTCTCACTAAAGTGGGGGCTAAATGCACCATAGAAAAATGGATCTTTGACATTTTCATGGTCATTAAGGTCTTCTTCCTATGATGCTTCAATTCATTTTCTTAGATTTAATTTAGTAATATAACTTAAATATGTTCACATTAGGTCTTGAATATTCAAATTATTAAGACTTTATGATGTCTTGTGAAAGTGTTATGAAGTGTTGTAACATATTTCTACATTTTCTAGACTCTTCTCATTATAACTCATCTAAATATTCCCTTTTTATCCCTTACCAAGTCTTATTCTAAAGTGTTGTAAAGTCTTGTACCAAACTTTCATGCTTTTCTAGTCTTGTCATCAATAATTACATCTTTCTTATGCTTTATTTAGCCCCTTTATGCACTTACAGGTTATAATTAAGTGAATTTTTTAATGTAAACCCAAAAAATATCATTAAATACAATTTAATCCCGACACCGATTCACAATGGGTGGCAAATGAGTCCCTCTTAGAACAAAATTTAAAATAAATTCAAATTTCTTTCAAGTTTTTATTCATTAAGACCTTATGTCGGCCTATGATGTTGTATTTTTTGGAAATTAGGGAATAAGTGTGTATAAATAAGTTTTTTTTAGTCCTTTTTAACCCCCATTCATATTATTCACTTAATCATCTCATACACTCAAGCATTCAAGAATTTTCATCATTCAATCAAGAAATTATCAAGCATCTTGGAGCAGCCATTGATATATCTTTAGAATTTAACAACAAGGGTTTGGTGAGTTTAGGACACTTGCATGTTGTTTATTCATCATTCCTTTCATATTTTCATTTCATTTCTTTATCAAGGGTTTGATTACCAAAGTGGGATTTGACCAAGGGAAATTCCTATACTCTAACCCTTAACCATTTTTGCCTCTTTGCATGTGTGTTTGCAAGTCTTGTAGGTAGATTTGTCATAGAAATAGGTGTTGAAAAGTGGTCAAAAATTCATCAAATATATTCAAGTCAACCAAACCCTAATTCAAGCTTGGAGACAACATTCAACCCATTTTTTGTAGATTTGGTTCAGTCAACCCGACAAGAAGACAAGTGCAGGTCTAGATCCACAGAGTTGACTTCATAATTTGTAGATTTTTGGAGGAGGGCTAATTTTCCATCAATGGAAAATGAGTCCCACTACTAGGCTGGAAAAGTTTATTTGCTCAATTTTTAGTTCCCGACACTCAAAAACCAGTTTTAGTAAAGTTTACCAAAAGAAGGATTGATTCACCATCAATGGCGAATGAGTCCCACTGGTCATCAACAATGATTTCTGTAAGATTCCAGAATGTTCAAACATCAAAAATCTACCTCCAAGTGTGCTATGTTTAGTGTCATTAAATTATGTTTTCATTTATGCATGTTTCTAGTTCATGTTTGCATATAACACTGTGTTTTCAAACACTTAATATTTCTTACGTTTAGCATAAATAATCAATCAATTTTATCAATTTTCTGCATCTAGATCATTTAATTTAGGCATAATTTCATTGTACTTGCATTAGTTTGAGCAAAAGAGTCATAGGAAAAGAGTTTGAAATGCTATGACTCTTTTGCTCAAGTAGGGTTTTTCACCAAAAGGAAAAAGATAGATCCCACACCAAAATGTTGGTGGTTCACTCAAACTAAAGAAAGTACAATGAAATTATGCCTAAATGAAATTATCTAGATGTAGAAAACTATAAAATTGATGGATTATTTATGAAAAACCTAAGAAATATGAAGTGTTGAAAACATAGTGTGATATGCAAAAATGAACTAGAAACATGCATAAATGAAAATAGAATTGAGACTAAATAGAGTGCACCTAGAAGGTAGAATAATAATGTTGGAATGTTCTCGAATCTTACAAAAATCAATGTTGATGACCAGTGGGACTCATTCACCACTGATGGCGAATCAGTCCTGCTTCTGCTAAGCTTTATTGAAACTAGTTTATGAGTGTCGGGAACTAAAAATTGAAGAAATCAACTTTTCTAGCCTAGTAGTGGGACTCATTCGCCAATAATGGTGAATCATTCCTCCTCCAAAAACCTACAAATTTTGAGGTCAACTCTATGGGTCCAAATCTGCACTTGTCTTCTTGTCGGGTTGACGAAACCAAATATGTAGAAAATGGGCTAAATGTTGTCTCCAAGCTTAAATTAGGGTTTGGTTGACTTGAATATCTTTGATGACTTGTTTACCACTTTTCAATACCTATCTCTTTGAAAAAGCTTCCTACAAGACCTGCAAACACACATGCAAAGAGGGGGAAAATGGTTAATAGTTAGAGTATAGGTATTTTTCTTGGTGAGATCCCACTTTAGTAATAAAACCCTTGATAAAGATGAAATGAAAACAAGAAAGGAATGATGAATACAAAACATTCAAGTTTCCTAAACTCACCAAACCTTTGTTGTGAAAGTCTGAAGATATGTCAATGGATGCTACAAGATACTTGATAATTTCTTGATTAAATGATGAAAAATGCTTGAATGCTTGAGTGTATGAGATTATTAGGTGAATAAGATGAATGGGATAGTAAAATGAGGGAAAAGCATATATTTATACATACTTATTCCATAATTACCCGAAAATACATCACAGGCCAACATAGGGTCTTAATGAATAAAACCCTGAAAGAAATATGAATTTATTTTGAATTTTGTGCCAAGAGGGACTCATTCACCACCCATGGCGAATGGGTCCCACTCAAGGAAAGTGAATGGGTGTCGGGGATTAAGTTGCATTTAATGATATTTTTTGAGTTTAGATTAAAAAATACACTTAATTATGACTTGTAAGTGTATAAAGGGGCCAAATAAAGCATAAGAAAGGTGTAATTAGTGATGAAAAGCCTAGAAAATCATGAAATTTTGTTACAATACTTTACAACTATAACAAAGATTTTGCCTTCCTAATCCTTTCTAGCACTTCTAGGGTTTTTCGAATAAAAGGAGAAGGGCTAAAATGGGCAAAGTTACACTCAAAGTCAATGTAATATGATGGAATGTGCTTATATGAGCTAAACTAAATGAAAATAACTGATAGAAGCTATTGATTATTAAGTGAAAACTATTGAAATACAAGTTTTTTGAGAACACATTGTGTAATGAAAAAACACCTAGAAATGAATGCAAACTGTGACAAAATTTGATGAAACTAAAAGCGTGCACTTGAGATATTAATGAAGATTGGAAATGACTTTTTGAATGCTGATTATCCTAATTTTTTAGGCCAAGTGGGAGTCATTCGCCATTCTAGGTGAATTAGTCCCAGATATGTGAAACTTTTCCAGAGTCTATTTCAGACAAATGGGTATCCAAAAATGGAAAATACCAAAATCAGGCCCACTTTAGAATTTGTGAAGATAGAAAAGTAGAAATAGGAGCCTTTAGTATGCACTTTCTGCTTCTCTAGGTGTTTGGTTCTAAAACTGTCAAATTTGGGCTTGAAGGTGACTTTTTGTGGTTATTTTGACTTATCCAATGAAGAGATGACTTGAACAACTTTTCAATGCAATATTCAATTATTTATAAGCTTCCAATATTCTAAATCTATAAACACACAAGAAGAGAAAGAGGAATTTTGAATATTAGGGCATGGGGGTTTTCCTTGGTCAAACCCTTTTTAGGTAATTAAACCAAAATGATGAAAGAATGTAATAAAGCATGAAACAATGGAGTTAATACCTTTCCATGATGTTTGATCTTGAAGTTATGCAGCAAGACATGAAGAATCTACCCTTGAATGTCTTTGGAAGCTATCTTGAAGGACTTAGAATGATAAACCCTAGCTTGCTTGACTTGAGATGGAAGAAAAATGATGAATGAGTTGTGAAAATGAGTTAAGAGATTATGAATTAGGGCTTAGAAGGTTTTATTTATAGGAAATTCACCTTATTTTCTTGTTAATTGGATCTCGAAGGCCGACATGAAGAAAAATTAAACTTAAAACCTTTTTTTTTTGCTCATAAGTAAAAAATGGTCTAAATGGAACTCATTCGCCACCTTGGGTGAATCAGTCCCACCTAGCATGGACTCATTTTCCACAGATGACAAATTAGTACTAGACGGGCCCATTTTCTAGATTGGTTGTTGGGAGATAAGAAAATCAAGTGTTTTTGATGACTTTGTAAGGTATTTCATCATATATTGTGTCGAGATGCACAATATGAAGTAATAGGGACCTATTAATGATGATGTAAAGGTCAATTAGGGCTTGGGACACATAATTCAATGTGAAAATGTGATTAAATACACTTTACAACACTAAAATGAGGTCCACTTAGCCTAGAAAGGCATAAGCACCAATGTGAATGTGTAAAACACATTACAACACTAGGTTAAAGTAAATTTTAATTTACAAGCCTTCTAGATTGATGTGAAAATACATTTTATAATGTTGAATTAAGGGAAGATGGGTTCATTAAGTCTGGAAAAGCGTGAAAGTCCTTTACAACACTTTACAACACCTTTACAAGACATCGTTAAGTTCATTTACTCAGTTTATAAAGATTCTAGACCTAATGTGGATGTGTAAAACACCTCATAACACTAGATCAAGGAAAAATTATCCATTTTATCATTAATTATTCCCAAATCAAGCATGTTTCCTTTTTTCTATGGTACAACAACACTTTAGAATAATACTTGGTAAGGGATAAAAAGAGAATATTTAGATGAGTTATAATGAGAAAAGTCTAGAAAAGTGTAGAAATATGTTACAACACTTCACAACACCTTCACAAGACATCATAAATTTTTAATAATTTCAATATTCAAGCCCTAATGTTAATGTATAAGTTACATTGAAACATTAAATCTAAGAAAAATAAGCCAAGAATCACTAGAAAAAGACCTAAAAGACAATAAAAATGTCAAATATCCATTTTTCTATGGAACATTTAGCCCCCACTTTAGTGAGAGGATGAACTTGCTTCAAACTCACACTAAAGTAGCCATGCATATTGAGAGGGATCCAAATGCACTTATGCTACCAAGATGAGATAACAACAATCAAGAGGGATGATCAGGCCCATAGGATGAAGATCCCATTGCAAGCTAAACATAAGGACAAAGGAACACACATGTGAAAGAGGAGATAAAAGAAAGAGAAAAAGGAAAAGTTTGATCAAGCTTCGATCATTTGTATAGCTAGTTGTGGATAAGATCTAGGTTGTTTTTCTGAAGAAGAAAAATGCATACTCACTCTGGGGTGATGAAACTCATGGCAGACCACTGGGTGAGAAGGCCCAAAAGGTGAGAAACATACACTCGACTGGTAAATACTCACAAAAACATAGGTGGTTATGGGTAAAGTTGTCCCTTGGAATGGTCATCTCGCTCAACTACATCAAAGTTATACCTCCTAATAACTTTAATAAAGTACCACAAAGGAAAATGTCAATTTGTGCTCCATGAGACAAGCAAAGCTTCATATGCTTAGAACTCATGGACAAACAAGATGGCACCATAGGAATGAAAGATGTGTTATACAAGGTGGCAATGTAAATAGAAAAATGTAAAATGTAAAAATGTAAAAGATGTTCAAAGGAGTCTTGTTTAGTTCATGTGAGACCTATGACTTAGGGAACATTGTGTCTAATGTCTCCAAGAGAGGATCAGTTAAAGAATAAAATATTCACAACTTAGGGGATGTAGTGCGTCACATTAGGCCACCAAGAGGAATGTAATATGCTAAGATATATCATGCTTATGAAGGACATCACACCCAATGTCATCCACAAAGTTACAAACACATCATATTAAGTAACAAGGTTGCACTAAGAACCAATAAATAGGAAAATGCAATTGAATAATGCCAATATATGCCCCCACTTGAAAGGAATCACTACACATTGTTCTGTGAACAATTAATTTAAAGTAACAAATGAAAAATTGAAAAAGAAACAAGAAATTTGATCCAACTTGGAAATCCCCTATGCCAAGTCCTATGTTTTTTATTAAGTCTACATCATGTGAAAGAAAAGGAAAAAAAGAAAGAGGGGTTTCCCCCAAAAAGGAACACACCAAACACATAAGGGATCTATATATTTTGGGTCAATATGTTTGTTGTTGCAATGTTTTGATTAAAGAGCTTGGAACTATCATCATTCCCATAATACATAGAACTGGAAGAATGACACAAAGAGAGAAAAAACAAAAGAAAAAGAAAATCCATTTTGAGTCAAGATGGAAGAGGTCAAGATGGACGAGACACTCGGGTCTCAACACCTTGCACCATCCTCAAAAGGAAAACACAAGAAAAGGAAAAGTAAAAAGGAAAAGGGACCCTTTGGGTCAACATGGAAGAGACATAGGGCATCTCAATGATTTGTGTCATCCCTAAAAGGAAAACACAAGAAAATGCAAAGTAAAAAGGAAAAGGGACCTTTTGGGTCAACATGGAAGAGACATAGGGCATCTAAACGTTTTGCATCATGCCCAAAAGGAAAACTAATGTATGACATATAGAAGAATGAAGGCATAGATAGAGGAAGTGCACAAAGAGAGAGAACATTAAACACACATTACATAGGATCACAATATGCACATGCAATCACACCAAAGAAAATAAAAAAAAAAAGGAAAATATAAAACATCTAGTTAAGGAAAATGCAAGTCAACCATCAACCAAGTTAATCACTTCACAATCTCAAGTAGTATAAGTGGAAGGTGAATAATGCAGCTAAGAGATAAGGACAAATACATTACTAGGACAATACTAGCAACTTATTTCCCTCACCGAGTTCAAGGAAAGAATGAGCCAAGAGAGGTGATGGGAAAGATCATGCAATAGTGAGAATGGAAAATTCTACAAAAATTGCATAATGAGGGGGATAGGGTACTATGGGATGATAGGATAATAGTTGGTATTAGTGAAGTGATGCTTGTTTAGTATATCCTTCAATTTTTGGCATTCATCACTGCGATTTCCAAGAACATGATATTTACAATATGGTACATTGGAATCTTTAGGAATAATTACCAACCTATTCGAATATGGTAAGAGTATAAGACCTTAGTTTAAAAGAATTTGTATTTTTCTTTAACATTCAGGTGGTGGATGGAGAGGAAACTTTAGTTTTTTAAATTTGTAAGGTTGTTTGGATTTACTAGATTCACCTTTTTCATGAATTGGAGGAAGAGGACCCATGGGATTCTAGCATCATTATCATTTGTATTAGTGAAGGGTTGCTCACGAGAAAGAAGGATGTTCAAATTAGGGGGAAAATCACATATCATCATGCCATCATGATGAAGTATTTGATGCTCTCTAGGAGGCTTGTTGTCATGATTTTGATCTTGATATCTTGATATTCTCTCAAATGTTTTTATATCCTAACATTTATTTTATTTAAATACGCCACTAATGTTTAATCTCCTCTTTAATTAAATAAATCCTTAAATTTATTTAATTAATCCATTATTCCCTCTTGATTATTTAAATAAATAAACTTTATTTATTTATTTATTTAAATGTCTGTAATACTAAATATCTTCTCATAATTAAATAATTCCTCCATAATTTATTTAATTATTGGTCCACTTCTTCCATAATTAAATAATTAGAATTAATTATTTAATTGTCTCATTTAATTTCCTCCAAATTTAAATAAAACAATTTATTTAAATTTCTCTCTTTCCAAATAAGTAATTTTAAATTACTATCTATTGTCACATAGCCCCACCTTTTTTAATTAAATTAATTTTAATTCAAAATAGCAATTTCCTCCATAAATCAAGTAGTTTCTAAAATTATTTGATTTTCTAACTCCCTCTTCTATCACATGCATTCTTATCCCTAGATTTGATTTTCTTAAATCAAATCTTGTCCACTCATTTTGAATTCACCCTAATGTTGCACTAACCCTAATTATGGGTTGTCTTATTGAATATTGTCCATTGATTCTAGGGCACTTGTCAATCCTCAATCTTGGTTGTTCATGCAAAATGGCATTTTCTATAAAATAATAATTTTTCTCTCATTCTTGCACACTTCATCTCTTGCATATTTCATCTCATGCTTACTTGATTTCATGCATTCTTTTTCTAGGAAATCTTAGCATACTTCATCTCTCATAGCATATTTTAGTTTAGATTTTCTCACTAATTACATAGTGCATAGTTTAACATTTCATTCAAATCCTTCAACACTTGTTTAGTCTTATCATTGTCAAATATTGCTCACACAAAATCTGAGGGAACATCGCATATTGTAGCAAGTTGAGAAGGTGTAATGGAGGTCAATCATGGAGATTGAAGATATTGAGTAAACTCTTTCCTTTTATCTTCATGTTCCCTTGTATGTGCTTTATTTATTTCTTTGGGTTTTGATTTATTTAGATACTAATCATGCTAACCTAAAATTTTACCCATAGTTAGATTAGTGAACCAAATAATAATTTTTTGCAGTTTGCATATATATTTGTTTTGGATTTTTTGCAGGTATAGGTATGGAACAACACAATCCCAACCTTTTGAGATGCAAACACCCTATCGCGATGCATTTTCCTCTAGAAATAACACATATGCTTTGTCAAGCCATATTTGATTCTCCAAATGACACAACTGATATCTTGAGCCACATCCACAACCTTGGGCAACTCATTTGATTTCTGAGCAGCATTTTCTTTACCCAATGACGCATCTACCTATTGCACTTTCAACATTTGGTCTCGTGACGCATTCACCTAGGTAACATTTGTCTTTCAGATTTTAATATAGTTTCCATATTTGATTTCTTGCTTTATAGGTTAAGGATTTTTTGGTTACTAATATATTTGTTATAGCATGTGGTAAGCTATAAAAGGAGTCTAATCCCTTGTTGTTTGTGTTTTTATTTATTGTCACAATCTTAATCAAACAAACAACTTTACAACTTTTCATTTACATTTCATGAGTTAAAATGAACATGCATGCACATTAATAGGATAAAAAAGAACACAATCATGCATTGCAACTCATTGGCTTAAAATGAATTTTCATTCTCTCATGACATCGGTTTAAAATAAACATTATTTGTCTCACATTTCATTTTGGGCCTTTAAAAATGAACAAGTGTCTTGTGTGTCTTGTGGTATAGTGACAATCTCTCAAGTGTGTATGTCATTCTCTTGCACTTTATGTGATCTGGAGAAAATAATAACACTAATATATTGTTACTTTATTATCCCTCACATTTCATTTTGGGTTTAAAATGAACAAATCTTGCTACTGTGAGCTAAGTATATTATTTGTGTTCTATCTTTGTTTATGCAAACAAAGATTGATTGAAATACGGATGTACTTACTTTCTATTTTTTATCCTTGGAGGGCCTTCCTAGTGAGAAAAAATAATCACCCTAGGGAATGACCCAACCAGTAACATGCTAAAGTCAAGCGACTTCCAGCTACGATATAAGTGTGGGTACTTGGGGAAAGTTCAAGTATCACGATGATTGTTCCAATGAGAAGGGAAGCAATGGTCTCTCGCCACATGTATGGTCCCCCATGAATGGAAAGTCCATACTAGAACCCTTGTTATAGTAGGCCAAAAACCTTTATCTATTCTTTGGTGGAACAATGATCATTGCAAAGGAATCCACATTGTCACAGTTTTTAGTAGAGATGATCAACTTGCCATGGGAGTTTTATGGGCGCTAGAAGCTTGGTTGACCTGAGAAGTGAGTGCACTATAAGGGGGATCCCGTGTGACCAAGCTTTTGAATTCATCCACTAAGAATAAGAATGGTTGGAGTACAATCTGCATGAAATCTAAAAGAATATAGTCCTTCAAGCCATAGGGTTGTGCTTGTTTTCTATGTGGTTGTTTTTAAAAACTTTCAAAGACAATGTGTTTGCCAAGTGTTTGTTAGACCAAATGAATAATTAAACATCCTTTTCAAATATGGAACAACACTTTAAACTAGAAATAATCTTCACAATCTGCCAAAATTTTCCAAGAAACCAGACTCTATAATGAATTTTCTAATTTTTGCAATGCATTTGACATACTGGACCACATTTGCTACTTTATGTACCATAATCACTCTACTAAACCACATTTTCTATCTCAAACACTGCATCTACCTATTTTGCAATACATTGGAGTGCCTAAGAACTATAATTGCTTTGTTGAATTGCATACGCTTTTTGAAATGCCACATTTGCTCATTTTGTAATGCATTTGATACATTGCAAAACATTTGAAGCCTCAAATGGCACAATTTCCTGTGACCTTAGAAAACATTATCACTGTGAAAAACCCAAGGATAAACAATTGCAAACATATTCTAGACGTCTTTTTCTATAGTCTCTATCCACAACCAAATCAAGAATTCCTAAAATTCCTCCATCCTTTCATTTTAGGTTGCATTTATAGTTTTCCATAGGTCTATCATTCCACTTCCTAAATTTCATCCTTAGGATTTACCATCATTTTAGGTCCTCATTTTGCATATTTTAGGATAGGAATCCTTTCCATTCTTTGTCAAACCTTTTCCTTTAATAGTAGGTTGTCATTGGACTTGATCAAACTATTTCCTTTAGTATTTTTCCTTTTAGTGAGCCATTTCCAACTCAATAGTCTAGTGTGGAAACCTCACTTTGTCTTTTTTGTCCTTTAGTCCTTTTAACATGTCCTTGACATTCCAAAATTGAGACATTTCCTAAACTTTGTATGGTTGAGTGTGCCTCTCCTTAAGTTTACCAATATTGAGTGCATCCTGGAATCCCTTGCATTTGCATTTGCACACCTTTAGTCTCCTCATTTTAGTCTCATTAGAATTTACAATTCTCCTTTGGGCACCATCATTATCATTTTATAACATTACTTAATCCAAAAAAAAAACAAAACAAAACATAGTCTCATACCATTTGCATTTGGTCATTCTCCATCTTCCCGCATTTGAGCAAAACTTTTATGGTTGAAACAAGACTACAACGAAAAAAAGAATGGATCTTTTTGTACAAGGAAACAACCTTTACAATTTCCCTAATGACATGAATGCAAATACCAATAGGGGAAATTCATCCACCAATCCATTCAATGAAATGACTATTCCATCTTCTTCACACAACCCTTTTGAACAATTCGTCCATAGAGACGAAAATGGACAAATATTTCAGGAAGATATACATGTTGCACAAAATCTTGAAGTAGCCTCCTTTGGGAAGAGTTAGTCTTGCAAGATTCAGATAGATACCTAGCCATGCTCCTTGACCAAGGGGCTAAGTTACCAAAAGGATTTGACATCAACACCATAAGAGTAGCATCTCCTAATCCTACAAATCAAACAAACCCATCACATGATGCAAACAACACTGCCATGGGAGCTACACCACAAAGTGTTAACAAAACCATTAATGCTACCTCTATTGGTGCTACCACCACCCAAACTACAACCAATACATCCAATTTGGTTAATAAAACATTTTTTGGGGGAACATCAACCCTAAAAAAACACCACATCATAGTCAATCCCTCAACAAATGTCCACAATTTCCTCTCAAATTATTGGATCAACATTTGGGACTTCATCCAATACAATGGGAACTAGCACATCAAACCGCTTTGGAGCTGCATCTAGCTCTATGGGGACATAAAAAAACCTTTTTATTGGGTTTCTCTACTAATACAATGGCAACAAACTCATCAAACCCCTTTGGGAAGAACAAGCGAAGATTTTTCATTCAAGGATCTCAACCCAATGTCCCAAATTCATCACAAATCAACACCAATGTTCCCTTAAGACAAAATACCAACATTTCACATGGTTACACCTATCAAATTGGAAAAGGCACCCAACATATGACTCCATTTTGTCACCAACATGTTCAAGGACAACAAATTCCACAAATTCAATATAACATAGCGGGAACCTACATTCCCACATATGCATCTATAGTTCATACACATCAACAAATCCCTAATCAAAACACCTATTTTATTCATCAACAACACATTCCAAATCAGAACATATCATCACAACAAGTGGGAAATCAATCCATACCTCTCACCAGCCTATGTGATGCTACAAACAATCCTATTGTGGAGGCACTCACACTCAAACTTGTTGCTTTTCAAAGACAAGTGGAAACCTTGAAAATGGTCAAAAATAAGTTTCACATGACATATGACTTATGTCTATAAACATTTGACAAAACCTTGTACATGCCACCATTCCCTCTAGGATATGTGGTGTCACACTTCCCTAAATACTAGGAAAAACTAATCCAATTAAACACATCAAAGAATTCACAACTAGTTGCATGTACATTGCCTATGAACATACTTACCTAATGCAACTCTTCTCTAGGAGTCTCGCAGGTCACACACTAGAGTGGTTCACACAATTTCCTAATGGAATAAAATCATGGGAAGAATTGGCCAATAGGTTTGTTGAAAATTATGCCTATAACATTGATACGAACATTGACATTGTCTCCTTATGCAAACTCACTCAAGAGGACACCAGTGAGACATTTACCCCATTCTTCCAAAGATGGTGAACCCTAGCAAGTCAATGTCTTATGGAGATACCAGAAAAGGAAAAGGTCACCATGTTTGTACAAAATCTCCTTGGACCGCTAAGATATGGCCTTCAAGTCCATTGTTTCACCACCTTTACAGACCTTGTTGAAAAAGGAGTCCAGCTTGAAAAAGCCTTAATTTCCAAAGGTGAAGTCAACTTTGGTGGAAAAACCATTAACACTACCACAAACAGCAATACAGGTGCTTCCAACAACAAAAAAAAAATACTGGGTTAAAAATAAATACATCACCAATGATGAACTGGTCAATGCAAAAACGGTCAATGCAATAGGTCCTGTGCTCACTATTAAAGGAGTCCAAACTCAAACTGCACCTATCACTACACCAACAACAATTGCTAATGCCATTCAAAACAATCCTTCTCAATACAATCAAAGGAAACCATGTCAACCACAACAATTTAAAAAATGCACATACACCTCGGGTGAACCAATTGAAGGGGTCCTTAAGAAACTTATTCAAAATGGTGTCATCACATTTGAAGACCCTAAACCATATGACCCTGGTCAATTCAAGCCATCATGGTGGGATGATAATTCATTATGTGATTACCACCATGTCAAAGGGCATAAAACTTCCTCTTGTCATCAATTAAGAAACCTTATACAAGATCTTATTAAAAACTGTACTATTGACCTTGGTGGTCAACCATTCGTGTCTAACTTAGATCATACAATTCATAAGAACCCACCGCAGAATCATGGTTTTGGTACCCCTTCTGCCTTCAACTATTCAGGTGGTCCTATCATTAATAACCTTTGGGCTTCTGATGAAGAAAAATGTGTCAATACCATTACTATTAAGAAGACCTCAGAACGCAATGTCACCACATGCAAAGGCAAGGTCACCATCCTAGGCCCTTCTGCTCATCAACCAAAGATTACTATACCTAGCCCATCTGTCAAGCTTCCAAAACCCAATCTAGAATTCAACCTTATCGAGCAATTCAAAAAAATGCTCGCCCAAATTTCCATCTTTGAGTTGCTCTGCATTTCACCCTCGCATAAGGCTATATTGGATAAGGTCTTGCAAGAGTCTTCCATCCCAACTAATATTGATGTCAACCATTTTGAAACCATTGTTAGATACTTGACTTCCCCTCATCACATTACCTTCTCAGACCTTGACTATGCCTCACCCAATCCATCTCACAACAATGCCATGCATATTGAGGTTTTCATACATAAGTATAAGGTTAGATGAATCCTAGTAGATGGCAGAGCAGGATTGAACATTTGCTCTCTAAAATTGTTCAATGCTTCTGGCTTCTCTAATGCTTATGTAGACACTACAAAGAGTATTGTGATAAAAGCATATGATGATGAAGAACGCTCTTCTAAAGGTATCATCACACTTTCAATTCATGTGGGACCAGTTATTATAGATACAACATGGCAAGTCCTAGATCGTGATCTACCTTACAATGTTTTTCTTGGTCGTCCATGGATTCATGCCTGAAAGGCCATCCCCTCCACCTACCACCAATGTTTGAAGTTCACCTTTGATGGAACTAAAATCACTATACCATGAGATCTTGATCCTTTTCAATATTGCACCAATTTGAGAGCTATTTCTGAGCACCAAGTGCCTATCAATTGAGAGGCTTCAACATCCATTTCATCTAAATGCATTTACCCATCCACACTCACCAAATGATGCATATCCACTCAATCGACTTCCACCACACCATCCTCCTTGGCCACCATACCATGTACTGACCTTAATATCTAGGACATTGGCTTTGGAGAGTTCAAATTGAATACAACTTACTGTATCATAGCAATACCCAAGCCACCTAAAGTCTATGGCCGACCTTGTTTCACAATAGAACCTAAGAAGAATTTCAAGGTTTCTCCAAAGACGGTCTTCACACTATGGGGAGACATGAATGATGAGGTCATTTTAGAATTATCTGCTTGGATCTATAAGGACCCAAAGGAATCACCCCCGCTACCAATACATATATATGGCAAAGGATACGATATATGCAAAGCACATGGTTTTGATGGAACTAGTGGCCTTGGACAGGACATCACCAGAAGGAGAGAACCTATCATTCCTTCTAAGATACCAAAGTATCTAGGACTAGGGTTTGATAAATTTGGAACTGATGATCGATGTACCAATGTACTTTTGAGTGAGGATGTAACGGCTCTTGAAAATGTCGAGGTGAAGACTCACATACTAAAATTGACTCAGATGAATGGGAATGGGTATTTGATAGAACTATGAGTGACTATGACATTAATGAGCTATTCCTAGAACCTGACCAACCCCCTTTTGAGGAATGATTTAGAAAAATGTATAAAATTGATTCTTTCGATAGCCATTCTAAGTATAAATAATGGGTAAGAATTTCATAGAACCCAAATGCGAATAAATCTAAATCCTCGCAGCTAATGCCTGACTTGTCTCATCCCATTCCAAAACCCACCCATGAGCCTGACATGCCTGAGTCTACTATCCATACCTTTGAACTACCATCCATTGATCATGATTTTGATTGTTTTGTCCCATACTATGACCATGAATATAACTCATTTGAGTCCAAAGATGGTCCTTGGATCGAATCTAACTAGAAAATTAAGGACAACATTTTTGTCTTCATACTTGAGGCTTCCATTTGCATTCTTTCCACATCTTCCCAACCATTTACCAATATTGATGATGGTATCTCCCTTGTCTACCCATATCTCATTGACTGGGATCAACAGGGCCCACCCATTATGGACATCTTTCAAAATGATGAAGCCATTGCAGAATTCATGGGACTTCATGAGGGCATACCAAGTGGTGATCACAAGGAAAGATTTTATATTTATCTAGATTGTACAACATACTTTGGGGAGACAGTGCAATCCTCTAGTCACTAAAATATAATAAATAAAACAAAAAAAGACATGTCTTTAGGTCAAAACAACAAGGCACCTTCTACCAATACAATAGTAAAAATAAAGGACATATCCGAAGGTGAAAACCTCCCTGAGGTGCCTAAGGATGGAATATTGGACTTTCTTCCTATGACATAGGAAAAATAAGCAATTCTTATTGAGGACACCATAGAAGTTAACATTGCTACACTAGAGGACCCTAAAATGGTTCTCCTTGCCACATCATTAACAGAAAAAAAAAAAGAGCCTGAATTCCAACAATTCTTCTCAGAAATAAAAGTTAACTTTGCATGGTCATATGCCAACATGCTAGGTCTATATCTAGAATTAGTATTGCACCATCTTCCTTTAATTCCAAGTAGCATACCAGTCAAACAGAAATTGCGAAAGATGCATCCACAAATTGCATTACTCATGACGGTTGAGCTTGAGAAATTACTAGATTTCAGATTTATAATATCAATAGATTATGCTGACTAGATTTCTGGCCTTGTACCCATCAACAAGCCAAATGGAAAGATCCACATTTGTATAGATTTCTATGATTTAAACAAGTTATGCCCAAAAGATGACTTTCCATTGCCAAACATAGACATTATTGTTGATCTCATAGTAGGGTACGAGATGTCCCTTATGGATGGTTTCTCAGGCTACAATCAAATCCAGATCACCCTTGAATATCAGCACAAAATATCTTTTACTTGTCCTTGGGGACATACTATTGGAATGTCATGCCTTTTGGTCTAAACAATGTAGGTGCCACATACCAGGGATCCATGAAAATAATATTCCATGATCTCATGTACATGCTAATTGAAGATTATGTGGATGACCTTTTGGGAAAATCTTTGACATGGAAAGATCATCTTAGAGTCTTCGAAAAAACATTTAGGCAGCTGGAAGAATACAAGGTCTATGTGAACTGAAAGAAATGTGTTTTTGGGGTTACTTTAGGAAAACTATTGGGTTACATAGTTTTTCACTGAGGCATAGAAGTTGATTCTACAAAAGTGAAAGCAATATTAGACATGCCTTAGCCAAAAGGAATCAGTGAGCTAAGGACATTATAGGGTAGATTACAGTCCATCTGATGGTTCATCACACAACTAGCAGACAAATGTCAACCATTTTAGTACCAGTTGCACAAAAGTATCCCCTTTGTGTGGACAAATAAATTTCAAGTAGTGTTCCAACAAATCAAAGAATATTTATTGATACCACGTGTCTTAGTGCCTCCAATTGAAGGAAAACCTTTGATTTTGTATGTCTCTATAACTATTAATGCATTGGGGGCATTGTTGGCATAAAATTACCATGAAGAAAAAGAGCGGGCTATATACTACATCAGTCGCACATTGGTCGGATATGAGCTTAACTACACATCCATTGAATGCACATGTCTTGCAGTTGTCTTTGTGGCACAAAAGTTACGACATTACATGTTGAACCACCAAACACACTTGGTAGCAAAGATTGATCCTTTGAAGCATCTTCTTAGTTAGGTAGCATTGACAGGTCGTTTAGAAAAATGGGTAATGATCTTGAGTGAGTATGACATACAATATGTTGAACGCAAGGAAATAAAAGGACAAGTAATATCCAATCAACTTGCAAATGCACCAATACAAGGAACTCACCCTTTCATAGCTAATTTTCCTGATGAGTCTATCTTTCATGTGGAAGCTTCATCACCTTGGAAGCTGTATTTTGACGGGTCTCATACTAGTCATGGCTCAAGAGTAGGGATCCTATTCATCACACTGTAAGGGGACTCCATTCCTAAGGCATTCCAAATTTCCTTCCCTTGTACCAACAACATTGTAGAATATGAGGCACTTGTCATGTGACTCTAAATGGCTATCAAATGAAAAATCAAGACACTTTTAGTTTTGGGAGATTCTCAGTTGGTCATCAACTAGGTTACCAATGACTATGACATAAAGGATCAAAATTTAATTCCCTACAAACACATGGTTCATAGCTTTCACTCATACTTCCACTGGATTGCATTTGAAAAGATCCCTAGAGCACAAAATAGGGTAGCTGATGCAATGGAAAATATTGGATCTCTTTTAGACATCCCCAATAACGTGTCACAACTAGAATTTTTAGTGGAGTAAATGTTGGTTCCAGCATATGATGTTCCAGAGTTAGAAATGGTCTATGAGCTTGTTGGTCCTGGTTCACCTTGGTATTAGGACATATATGATTATCTTAAGTCCTAAACCCTTCCACCCAACCTATGCAATAATTAACTAAAATCCTTCATCCGAAAGGTTGCCCGATATACCATTGTTAGTGACACTTTATACCGTTGTAGCTTTGACAACACCCTTCTTCATTGTCTCGACACTAATGAAGCCTGAAAGATTTTGTGCAAGGTACATGAGGGTGTGGATCTCATTTGAGTGGCCTAACCTTAGCTAGGAAAGTTACAAGACTTGGGTATTACTAGATGAAAATAGAAAAAGGTTCTCTTCATTTTGTTAGAACATGATGAAAATGTTAGGTGCACGGCGATCTAATCCATGCACCTGCAAAAGAGTTGAGACCAATCACTTCTTTGTGGCCCTTCGCATAATGGGGACTCAAGCTCGTAGGAAAACTTCATCCATCTTCTTCTAAATTCCATAAATTCATTATCACCACCACTGAGTATTTCACTAAGTGGATCAAAGCTATCCCCCTCACCTACATCACTGATAAGTAGATTTCCAAGTTTATCCTTAATTACATCATATGTAGGTATGGTATTCCATAGTCCATCATCATAGACAATGGTCATCCATTCAAAAACCAAGACGTCTATGAGCTTTGTGAATGATTCCACATTCCACCCCATTTTTTGACACCCTACTATTTGCAAGGCAACAATCAAGTTGAGGTGTCCCATAAAATGATCCTTTGAATTTTTAAGAAGACCATCAATGATGCTGGCCATGATTGGCATCTACAACTCAATCTTTCCTTATGGGCCTACTACACTAGCATCCACATACCCACTAGAACTATTGGAGCTTCTAAAATCCTGGTGAATTCTTTCATTCTCCATGGATCTTGTTTTCCTTTGGATAAAACCTTGTCCCAATAAATGGGTAGGGTTTAGATTTTTGAGCTTTCAAATTTTCTAATCTAGTGTTGACTAGATTTTCTAGTTCCTAGTCCTTTAAGTCACTTCTTCGAGCCATTATCTTCATCTATTCACTAACACTTTTTTATTACATTACCAGTCATTCAACTTGCTTAATGATGTCACCCATTTCCTAAGTTGGGTTTTAATTTTCATGATGACTTAAGCTTAATTCATTAGTCTGCAAAGAGTCATGTCACTGAAAAATTAGCCAAATCCTTTCATTAAATACTAACCATGCTATATGTAGGTTTTTGAGATTCAAGGATCTTGGAGAAGATCTTGATCGTACCCTACTAGCTTGCAGACTTAAGGTGCTGGCTAGTTATTTAGTGTGAGGTTAGCAAACATCAAACATGTGTCCCATAAGGAAGGTGGGACCCAACTTCCACTACTAAACTTTTGTCTTGTGGTTCTAGACCGATGGCCAAGATCAAGGGTTGGAGTGAATCTCTACCCTTCCCTGCTAGCTCACGTGAGGAAGATGGAGGCTAGTTAAAAGCCACAAGGTCAATGAGATTGAGCCATTCTATATGAAAGATGCATGGGGCCCCCACACTATGAAGATGTCATCTAACATGGGTGAAATTTTTTGGTCGTGAACACTTCAACAAAGCATCGCTAAAAGTTGAAGGTAGTCAAATGAAAGATGGCCATCCAATTTTCCACAAAGGAAAAGGATCAATAGATAACATTCAAAGTTGGTGCACAACACATCATAGCCATTTTCTCTATGCAACCAGCTTGCATTAATGGCCAACCTCTTGCAGAGTGATGCAATTGATCTCAACTCAGGTGAAAATGAAAATGCAGGTAATCATAATGTGTGATCTATGGATTTCCATGCAAATGGGGAATTAAACAGTGATAGTACATCTGCCAATGAGCTATTTGGGTTATGCATGTGTGGTAAAGAGTGATTGTGAGTGCCATTGCTTCACACAATAAAAATAGAAGGAATAGCTATTATTTGTGTCATTCACACTTAGTAGTTAGATGTTTTCTTGATTAAGGAAAGGAGGCTTTGAGCAATTGACAGATAAGATGAGTAAACCAGTGAGGAGGTATGCTTGCCTAAGCTCTCAAATGCCTGGTTCTAGTGTATTAGAAGCTACCTTGACCATGGAGGCCAACATTTCTGCTGGTGAGCCTAAACTTGCACCCACAAGGTGCAGTCGGAGATTAAAATTCCATGATGCATCTGCGGAGAAAGAAAAAGACAAGGGTAAGCATCTAGTGTGGTCTACCACTGGAGTGGAGAGGAAGATAAGGTACGAGCATGGCTCTTTTGGATGCTAGAACTCACCCATTGACCTCACAAGAAGCTTGTCTACTAGTGAAATTGACACCGACTCTGACCATTGTTGGTACATCATGCTCTTGAGTCATGGTTTACCTCTAGGTCAGAAGGTAAACTCCAAGTGAGTAGACTTTTACTGTGCTTGGTAAAGAAAAGGATGAGGGAAAAGCCAAGGTTTCCTCTCCTCCTCTTGCGATGACTCAGAGAGGGTGCATATATTGTAGTCTAGGTATTGGTAAAGGTGGGATGGCTAGTAAATGAGGATTTGTTGTGTGTGGGATGTATAATTTTGGGTTGATGATGTTGTGGTGGTGGTGGTTTCATTTTGCATGCATGGAAATTTTTTGTGTTAAACATCAACTGTGTGCCTTTGTGGCAGTATCAATGCCTGCTTCATGCGGTGTGGATGGCGATAGGGAAAGTTTTGGCAGCACTTTTTATTTCCATTTTTATGGTGGTTATAATTTTGGTTTTTCCCATTTGCACCCTGTACTTGCAGATTCAACACATGGGGAGTTTTGAAATGCAGTCAAAATGACAGGTGAACTTAAAATTTTGTATTTGACATACATTTAGGCTTGAATCTTACTGCTCCCTTATTCTATAAAAGGGAAACTAGGGTCACTTGCAGGGGGGATGAAAAATTCTATCTATATGTTGGGCGAATGTATATGGGTAGAATGATAGGCATGGAATAGATAGTCTATTTTGAGCTTATGGTTGAACTTATGCAATTATCTTAATTTTTTTTGTAGATATGACTCATAAATAAAAGTATACATATAATTCTGATACATTTTCTCTCCTTCTACAAGATCAAGTGAATTTTGAATGAAATATTAATGGTACTTCCATCCTACTTTGAACGTTTGTTTGAATGTGTGTCTCTATTTTTGTTTTGATTCAAGAAATCAACTAAAATACTTAAATGGGGTCATGAATTTACATTTATTTGGAAAGGATTTGATGAGTAGTAAAGTATCAAAAAATATAGATCCATGATGCAAAATTATTGTGAGAGTAGTCAATTACATTAAATCCTTGGATCATTTCTATTTTATTGGTTCTTGTATGTGTGACTCCATTTTCCCAATGAATAGGGCACTGATCCATTCCTTAATGATTTACCTATAGGGTTAATCAGGTAATTGTTAAACGACCAACCTAAAGTTAGGATTTAAATTCATTTGGAATTCATTAATCTCAAAGTTTGTGTGTCAATTTTTACTAAGGTTGTCTTTATTTTGATAAATGGGTAACAAGTTACTTAGAAACCAGCTAATTTCATAGTGATTGTTACAAAATTATCCTTCATTCAAATTGATCTATGCAAATGATGTGTTCTACAAAGCATAATCTTAAATGAACACACTAGGAACACCCTCCTTGGCCCCATGGAGCCTAAAGTGTAGAAGGTCTCAGTCATTCACTAGATCTTGTTAGTTGGCCATTCATTTCAAGAGTCTTGAGTATAGGAACTGGCTATTCCTTAGAGATTTCTTTAGTACAGTGGAAAACACCAATAGAATGGTGACTCTACTAGGGAGTTCTCATTCTCCAAATACACATATACAAAATGCACAGTCAAATGGTGATGTAGATCTAAACATTTAGTTCAGATATTGTCAAATTATTGAACCTGGTATGCAATCTGTAGCGAGCATTGAAGGATCCGAATGTGACTTTGTTGTGGAAGATAGCCTAGTACCTATCTTATTTTGCAAAGAAGCTTCATCTTATTTTTATTTTTGTCCTCTGAAAGGAGGTGTCAACTCTGACTCAAAGAACCTATTCAAGCATACATCAATCTCTCAGATCTTTATCCCTAATGCTAACAAACACTTCACAACTGCTAGCATACAAGTACTCTTGTAGAATTTGAAATAATTTTGAGCATATTACAAATAATATCATAATAAATTTCCAATTCTTGACATGAAAATAATTCTCTACTAAGTCATTTAGTAGTAGATCAGGGAATACTCATGAGTTTTAGCATGCTTCATATGTAAGTTGAAATTTATGTAGTGAAGTGCAAGAAGCATACCATACTATAGATCCAAGGCCAAATTTGTATGGAATACTTATGCTAGGAGCTTGGGATAATATTTGCAAAAGGAATTGAAGTAGTGTTGTATAAATGGCATAAATATTTTAAAATTCCTTTTAAAGAACTCGGGGTGAGTTGCCAATTTGTGCCATCTGGTACAAATATGGATAAAAGCATACAAATCAAGTAGTCTTGGGCCCATTAGGATAGATTTTTTATTGATAGGTACAAAGCTATTAGCTTTGACCATATTTGTGGTTATCCAAATATTTTACCACCCAAGATCAGGGATAAGATACCAAAGTTCAGTGGTGAGAAATTAGAATCAACAAATAAACATCTTCAGGAATTTGTAGATGTGATGGGTGATTATGTAATTAACTATGAAGATGCGGTGATGAAGCATTTTGTCCAATCATTAAAGGGAGATGCAAGAGACTGGTTCTCTTTTCTATCTACTACCTCTATACATTGTTGGAGTGAACTTAAGTCTAATTTCATGGAGCAATTTGGTGAAAGGATCAACCCAAGTATGGCAAGGAGAAATTTCATGGAAATCTCTAAAGATATAGAAGAGTTGGTTCTTGCCTTCAACCTTTGATTTTCCAAGGTTATAAGTGAAATCCTTGAATATTTAAGACCAAATGATGTAGAGTGCTTGGTTCTATATCTAGGGTAATTTGATAGAAAAATGAGTTTCCTTTTGAGGGACAAGGAACCAATCACATTACAACAAGCTTACTAGGAAGCTGTAAATATTGAGAATAATCTGAAGTACTCAATTATGAGGAGACCTATAGTGACCAATGTAGCTAGCTCTAGTAGTATTTAGGAAATTCAACTAGGTCAACTAGAAAATAAAGGTGTCCATCAAGAGGAGGAATCTTTAGATATTTTACTTGCATCATTTTCAAGAGATTCAAAGCAAGAGCAAGCATCAACCTCTAGCCAACCACGCAGGGGAGGGATGGACTTGATGTTATCTATTGGGAAATTGTATGAAATAAAGAGACATACAAATGAGTCACCATATGACTTGTTTTCAAGATTCTTGGATATTTTGATGGAGATTCCCATAGGGCTTATACCTAATGAATTGATGTGTATTAACCTATTTTGTGAAGCCTACACACTAAGATCAAGCTAATGGCCTAAAGATGTGAAGCCTAAAAGCATGGATCAATTATTAGACTAGATAGGTATGGTCGAAGAGGCCGAGCATGGTCACATGTATCACATTGTTTCCAAAAATGTAGATAATGATTATCACAGTGAGGAGAGACAAAGATTAACATTAACAGGTCAACAAGAAGCATCAGTGTCTAGACAATTAGTTATTGAATGTTGTCATTTCACAAATAGTCTAGAGACAGATGCATCTAGTAGTGATGAGGGTGAAGAAACATAATGTAAAATCAAGGAGGTCATATCTCACTATTTCCCTCTAGATGTCTTCATCCATGAGCTTATGCAGGAAATTTATGAAACTGTGCAAATGGATTCTACTGGAATCAATCATGTGTCACCCATTAACAGGGTTACACTTGGCGTTAATGACAGAGCAGAAGTGATAAGTTAAAGAGGTGAAATTGAGTCTGAACAATCTTCAGTTGAATATGATCCGTCTTATGAATTAGAGATAGAATCCATGGATTTTAGTAACTAGTATGTTAATAGCCTTGAAGGGATCCAGTTTTTAGGTAGTGAACAATTTTCCTCATGTGAAGAATTTTTAAAGCACAAATCAATTATTGTAATTACAAGTGATGAAGAGGATGGTGAATGTGCTTCCCTTGTCTCCTCAAGTAACTATACTAATTTTGGATGCTTTGAAGACCAAGGTTGAGGGATTTTTCATGATATAGGTGATTAGATACATCCAATTATGTCCAAAATATGGAAAAAATCTTAATTTGATGAATCCACGCCTGGAATTGAGTATACAAAGGATGATGTTTATTGTTGTAGGAGTAATCCCCTATTTGAAGACAACTCTGATGAATACTTATCAAATATCACTGGCACATATGTTGGGAAGGACATACACAAATATCAAAGTGATACTACATTTGAAAATGTTAGCCCTGATTTTGTTATTTTACAATTGAAAGGAAAATCCAATGACATAGATGTTGTGAGAATTGTATGCCAACATAGAGCTAAACATGTGGCTTGTAATGAGCATGTTGAAGTTAATTCATGTTTATTGGAACTTAGGGATGGTAATGCCTCATCTAAAGAAAAAAATTGTGATGAAAATGTTAGATGTGACATTGTTGTCAATAGAGATAAAGGTACTTGTGATTATTCTATTACAAAAACTAATAATGTGTTTGAGAAGGAGGTTGAATTATCACCAACTTATGACCTACATAGCAGTAAGGGGAAGGATATGGAGGGAAAATTTCTCTTTAGTGACCTGAGGACTAATAAGATTGAATGCATTAATGCTCAAGTGGCATCATGTCATTTTGAAGAGGAGCATCATATTGATCTAGCACATATATTTGATCCACCTGATGAGCAATATGAAAGTACAAATAATCAATAGAATTATGCTAGTCAGTATGAGGCTATAGATGAGTTTTTTGTAGATGCTCCCTACCTTCTTGATATGATTATGGAATTCCTTTCACCCATTAAAGACAATGTTGATGAGAGGTATAGGGAGGGAATGTATGGTTCTATTTTCTTTTTCCTGATCTTGTGGAAGAATCCTCAGATGTAAGCCATGGCGCCTATGAAGTTTTTAGATTTAATGAAAAAATTGGGTGTGATATTGTACCTCATTATGGTGTAGAATATGAGAGTTTTATTTTTTTAGTACAATCTGATGAATCCATGATGGGAAAGGATGACTTTAGTAGTGTTATTTCAGGGGTTGTGGGCAATACTAATTGTGATGATGCTAGATGCCTAGAATTGCACAAAATTCATGAAAATCCACCACTAGTCAAATAGGCTAAGGTGTTTGATAGAGGAAAGAAAAACCCCTAAGTTCTAGGAGGCCATGGGCCTCCAATTTGAGGATCAAAGCCAATGGTTCATATGAGGCTTCTAAAAGGGATTACAGTGTATTATTTTTAAATAGTGTATATGGGGTTTGAGTTGTTTGCTTCTGGTTGTATCTGCTTGCCTTGTCCAAGTAAGATTTTCTTTTGGTCTTCTTCCCTTGTCTGCTTCACTCAAGATCTATTTCTCTCCATACTCACTAGGGGTATGCGTCCCTGAGCATGAGATACTATTGGAGCTTCTAAAATACTAGTGATTTTTTCATTCTCCATGGATCTTGTTTGCCTTTGGATAAAGACTTGTCCCCATAAGTGAGTAGGGTTTAGCTTTTTGAGCTTTCAAATGTTCTAATATAGTGTTGACTAGTTTTGCTAGTTCCCAATCCTTTAAGTCATTTCTTCGAGCCATTATCTGCATCTATTCACCAGACCCCTTTGATTAGAGTACCAGTCATTCAACTCACTCATTGATGTCACCCATTTCCTAAGTTTTTAATTTTCTCGATGAGTTAAGCTTAAGTTATCAGTCTACAAGATTCATGTCATCAGTGGCTTAGCCAAAGCCTCTCATTAAATACTAAATGTGTTGTATGCAAGTTTATGAGATTCGAGGATCTTGGAGATCTTGATCGTACCCCACTAGCTCATGGGCTTAAGGTGCCAGCCAATTATTTAGTGTGAGATCAATGAACAATGGATGCATGTCCCATATGGATAGTGAGACCCAACTTCCACTACTGAGCTTGTGGCCCTTGGTTCTAGACTGATGACTAAGATCAAGGACTGGAGTGAATCTCTATCATTCCCCACTATCTCATAGGAGGAAGATGGAGGCTAGGTAAAAGCTGCAGGGTCAACAAGATTGCAACACATGGCTCGAGCCTTTCTATTTGCAAGATGCATGGGGCCACCACATTGGAAATATGTCATCTAACATGGATGAAAATTATTGGTCATGAACACTTCAGCGAACCATCACTAGAAGTCGAAGGTAGTCAAACAAAAGTTGACCATCTGATTTTCCACCAAAGCAGATGATCAATGGATAATATTCAAAGTTGGCGAACAACACATGATAGTCATTTTATCTATGAAACTAGCTTGCATTAATTCCCAACCTCTTGTAGAGTGATCGAGTTGATCTCAACTCATGTGAAAACAAAAATGCAAGTAATCATGATGTGCGATCTATGGATTTCCATGCAAATGGGGAATTAAATGGTGATAGTACATCTTCCAAAGAACTTCCTGGGTTATGCATGTGTGTTAAAAATTGATTGTGAGTGCCATCACTTCACACAATAAAAATAGAAGGAATATCTACTATTCATGTCATTCACACTTAGTAGTCAGATGTTTTCTTGATTAAGGAAAGGTGGGTTTGAGTATTTGATAGATAAAATGAGTAAACCAGTGAGGAGGTATGGTCGCCTAATCTCTCAAAAGCCTGGTTTAGGTGTATCATAAGCTACCTTGACCATGGAGGCCAAAATTTATGCTAGTGAGCCTAAACTTGCACCCACAAGGTGCAGTCAGAGATTACAATTCCATGATGTGACTATGGAGAAAGTGGATGAAAAGGGCAAGCAACTAGTGTAGTCTACCACTAGAGAAAAGAGGAAGATATGGTATGTTATGGCTCTTTTGGACACAAGAACTCACACATTGACCTCACAAGTAGCTTGTCTACTAGTGAAATTCAGACCAACTCTGACCATTGTCAGTACATCACGCTCTTGAGTCATGGTTTATCTCTGAGTTAGAAGGTAATATCTATCTCTCCATTGGCAGCTAAAACTCCAAGGGAGAAGACTATTACTATGTTGGGTAAAGAAAAGGATGAGGTGGAAGCCAAAGTTTCCTCTCCTCCTCTTGCGACGACTTGGAGTGGGTACATATATCATAGTTTGGGCACTAGTAAAGGTGGGATGGCTAGAAAATAAGGAGTTTTTGTGTGTGGGATGTATAATTTTGGGTTGATGATGTTTTTTTGGTGGTGGTTTTGTTTTGCATGCATGGCACATTTTGGTGTTAAAGGTTGATTGTGTGCCTTCATGGTAGTATCGATGCCTATTTTGTGCAGTATGGATGGTGAGAGATGAATTTTTGGTGGCACTTTTTGTTTCCCTTTTTATGGCGGTTATAATTTTGGTTTTCCCCATTTGCACCATGTACTTGCATTTGGGCCTAAAGCTTGCTACTCCCTTATTCTATAAAAGGGAAACCAGAGCTCACTTGCAGGGGGTGAAATTTTTTGGCTATATGTTGGGTCAAATGTATATGGGTAGAATGATATGAATAGAATAGATAGTCAGTTTTGAGCTTATGCATGAACTTATGCAATTATCTTAAAATGTTTTGCAGAAATGACTCATAAATACAAGTATACATATAATTCTAATAATTTTTCTCTCCTTTTGCAAGTTCAAGTGAATTTTGAATGAAATATTAATAATATTTACATTCTTCTTTGAATGTTTGTTCGAATGTGTGTCTTTATTTCTATTTTGAATCAAGTGATCAATTAATATACTTAAACAAGGTCATGAATTTACATTTATTTGCAAAGGATTTGATGAGTAGTAAAGTAATAGAAAATTGAGTTCCATGATGCAAAGTTATTGTGAGTAGTTCATTTCATTAAATTCTTGGTTCATGTATTGTTTAATAGTTCTTGTATGTGTGACTCCATTTTCCCAATGAATAGGGCACTGATCCATTCCTTAATGATTTGCCTAAAGGGTTAATCAAGCAATTGTTAAAGGAAAAACCTAAAGTTAGGATTTAAATTCATTTGGAATTTATTAATCTCAAAGTGTGTTTGTCAATTTTTACTAAGGATGTCTTTATTTTGATGAATGGGTAGCAAGTTACTTATAAACCAACTAATTTTGTAGTAATTGTTGCAAAATTATCCTTCATTCAAATTGATCTATGCAAATGATGTGTTTTTCAAAGCATAATCTTAAATGAACACACTAGGAACACCCTCATTGGCCCCACAAAGCCTAAAGTGTAGAAGGTCTTAGTCCTTCACTAGATCTTGTTAGTTGGCCATTCATTGCAAGAGTCTTGAGTGTAGGACCTGGTTATTCCTCAGATATTTCTTTGGTGTAGTGGAAAACACCAACAAGAGCCACCCCATTTTCCTTGGTCTATGGATCTGAAGCCATATTTCCATCAAGGTTGAAATTCCTTCTCTTTGACTCTCCTTGAAGGGATTCATTGATGATGAAGAGTATTGAGAGTCTTGCCTGCATGAGATAGAAATGTTGCAAGAAAGAAGACAAAATTCCTTGAACCACTTACAGGCATATCAAAACCGTCTCTATAGAAGCTACAATAAAAGAGTGATGGTCAGCAAGTTTGAAATTGGCGATTTGGTCCTCATGCAGAATCTAAGAAATTAGGCTAATCGAGAGAAACCTAGCAAGTTTTAGCCCAATTGGCTAGGTCCTTACATCATTACTACTGGATTCAGTTATGGTGCTTATCAGTTGGCTATGCTTGATGAAGAAAAATTTACAGAGCCTATAAACAGTCTACATCTATGCAAGTTCTATATATAGCATTAGAGAGCTTGGCTAAAAATCATTAAAAAATAAAGAAATATGAAAAATCGTTACCCTAATGAAAACTTGGAAAATAGGCATCTTGGTGATACCAATTTTTTTTTTTAAAATGACAAAAATAGTAAAGAGATAAATTCATCCAATAGTGAAAACTTGGTAAATAGCCACTTTGGATAAGTACCATGGTGAAAACCTAGCAAAAGGGTGTCATGCATAGTCAATCTTTGCATCGCTATCTACTATAATTACATCTACCTTCACTCTGAAAAACATACCTGCGACATCCTAACACATTCACCACATTTGTCATAAGCCCTGTCATTTCTGTATATGGCTAGCACTGGTTGACATCATGACTTGCATATCCTTTCCTTTTGTCCCGTGTATGTCCCCCCCTCCATGTCATCATGGAAAAAATAGGCCCTTAAGTGGCAAAAAATTCAAACAAATTAGAGTTAGGAAACTTAACATAAAAATTTGAATAAGTTATCTATATTATTTCAAAAATATGTAAGAATAGAATCTGTAGCTAATTGAATGTAGTTACTAAACTACTATGTTTGTTTAAAAACAATAAAATTGTTTGGTGAAAATTTGAAATTTCAATGCAGTGGTACTTAAATTTCAGGGAAAAAATAAGAAGTAGGTATCTGTCTGACCACCCTAACCATAATAAAATGATAAAAAAAAAAATTATAAGCTTTTAGATATAGGTAGAAGACTCATTCCTCGATGTGATGCATATTTTTTTGTATTTTTTTCTAAGTAAATAATTAATTATGAATTTTTTATTGCAACTTTTTAAAAATTATAAAAACTTGTATGTCTAACCACCTTAACTTGGTCCAAACTTCATGAAATTCAATTTTTCTTTTTTTCATCCTATAGTATGCAATGTGTAGAATGTGACACATGTTTTGGATTCAAAAAATGTGACACCATTTGAAAGCTATAGATGTTTTTCAATCAACCTATCAATCCGGAATTTAGTCATAATTTGAATAGAAAATGAATAATAATTACTAATTAAATTCAAAGTAAAGCATAATTTATATTGGTGGAAAGCTGAGAATCTCCTTTAAAACCGTTTTCATTTCATCAATTTTTGGTAAAAAAAAATCATCAGCCACATACCCATCATATTGCAACATTTTGGCCCATCATGATCCTGCACATACCCTCCTACTCGAATAATCCTCAACTTGTCTAGGGATAGGACCTTTATCATTTCACTATAGGGTATGTCCAGGATCATGATGGGCCAAAAAGTGGCAATATGATGGGTATGTGGATGACAACTATTTTTTTACCCAAAATTGATGAAAGCGAAAAGGTTTTTAAAGAGATTCTTAGCTTTCCATTGATATAAATTATGATTTACAATTTAATAAGTATTATTATTCATTTTCTATTCAATTATGACTAAAGTCTAATTGATAGGTTGATGAAAAAAATCTATAGCTTTTAAATGGAATCACATTTTTTGAATTTGAAACATGCATCACATTCTATGCTTCACTATAGGATTAAAAAGAAATTGATTTCATGAAGTTTGACCAAGAATGGTTATATGAGTTTTATATTTTTAAAACATTGTAATAAAATTATATTTAATTATTTATGTGGAAAAATTACAAAAAAATATGCATCACATTGGGGCATGAGTCCTCTACTATATCTAAAATCTTATAAAAATTATTATCATTTTATTGTGGTTAGGGTGGTCAAAGACCTACTTATTTTTTCCTTGAAATTTAAGTACCACTACATTGAAATTTCAAATTTTCTTGAATAGTTTTTTTTTTTTTTTTAACAAATCTAGTAGTTTAGAAACTACATTCAATTTGCTACAAATTTTTTTCTTACATATTTTTGAAATAATATAGATCACTTATTCAAATTTTTACGTCAAGTTGCCTAACTCTGATTTTTATTTTATTTTTCCACTTAAGGGTCTATTTTTTCCATGATGATCCTAGACATACCCTATAGTGGGTATCACATATGGTCTTGATGTTCATAAAAAGTCCTAAAAAAAGACCTAAAAATTGTAAAAAGTCTTGAAGAAAGACCTAAAAATCATAAAAAGTCTTGAAAAAAAGACCTACAAATTGAAAACCATCCTGAAGAAATACAAAAAAATTGAAATATGGAAAAAACACAAAAACAGACTCATAAATTTTCAAGTCAATCATGTCAGTTAGTCTTTGTCGTTGTCAAACTATGTTGTCTTTATGCATTTTCTACGTAGGAAAGGCTTGTCTTTGAACCCCCGAGACATTCTGTCAAGTCTTTTCATGTTTGTCCAAAATAAAAAATAATAATGACTCAATCTTTTGTCATTACGACAAATTCATTGGTCATGTCAAACTACGAGGTCTCTGAGTGTATGACGTAGGAAAGGCCATTTGCTGATGAGCCCCCGAGGCTGCACTAGGTTAGTCCATTAGGGATCATACCATTGCACTAGCACACATGTCAAAAGTCTACAAATCAAAACAAATCATCCCAAAAAAGACAAACTCTTACAACAAATTGATGGCAATAATTTAATCAACATGTCAATCATATCAACATGTTACTATTGACATATCGTCAACCTCAGTCCACTTCAATCAAATTCTATCCAAACAATTCAACTTTAGTCAAAATCAGTCAAAACAAGTCAAATGGTCACAACCATTCAAACTATCAACTCTTGGTTATTCTGCAGATGTGTCCTTTTGAAGAATAGCCTCTATCATTTATGCCTTAGGATGTGTCCTTCCTAAGCATCGTCACCATCATTTGACATTTTGAGGGATCCTTTTGACATTTGAGGTTCAATAATCTCGACATCAACATTATTTAGGATGTGTCCTTCCTCAATTTGGAAAAATTTGGCATTTGTCATCTCAGCATCGTCAAAACTTGAAACATGACATCTTGGAAATTGAATACACTTGAAATCTTGACATTTAGACACCTAGCATATTGACATTTAAAGCCCTTGACATTCAGACACATGTGGAAAAAACTTGGAAAACATTATCTTAGAATTTTGTCCTTTGATTTTCATCATGCTGCTAGTTTCTTGACAATGTCCTGACAGCATGATTTAGAGAAGTAATGACATATCATGATGGTTGGCTTGATTTTTCATCATGCTGCTAGTTTTTTTATGATGTCCTAACAACAAGATTTATAGAAATAACGATGTATCATGATGATTGTCTTTTCTTGTCTTTTTCGAGTAGTCATGTTGCTAGTTCCTCAAGGATGTCCTAGCAACAGGATTGAGAGGAGCAACGATGTTTCATGAATTTTCTTTATTTGTATTTCTATGGTTGTGGTTGGTTGTGATAAAAAGACCGGGGAAATCATGCTCTTAGTTTGAGTCATTATTATCCTTGTCTACGACTACTTTTTTTAGGTGATGGTATGACCTTGTACACCTTGATCTATGTCATATCATGGTGTTTGTGGGCTATTACAATAATCCAACTAATGATGATTAAGAGTAATAATTGTTAAGTCCTATGGTAATATGTTGAAGGATTTGGTCTAGGCACTAACATTCATCTCCTTCTCTCTTGTTGTCACGTCTCGTTTGTCTCATGATGATATCATATGACAAACAAAGACAATTGCATACATGATCATATACACATTGCATTAGTTCATGACAAATAGTTATTTCAATCATTCCCATTTACATCATTAGCATATACCATTTGCATTCACATAACATGTAAGTGCATACATCAACCATATCATTAAAACACATATATATCACATCATAAGATTACATTGTACATACATATATAGTCATGCATTAACACATCTATAATCATAAACATAACAATTGCACATTATGCATTCATCTCATCATCATTACAACATAACATTGTCATAACATATCAGCATAAATAACCATCACATCATCATACCATCTCATCATAAGTAGCTATCAAAAATGCATACATGGCATAGCATATAAGGGACATCATCATAGTCATCATAATTGCATACATCAAATCACATAGACATCATATAGTCATCAAAACTACATCACATATATAATCTCAAAAATTAGGTCAGAGGATAAGATTCATGAAATATCCTAAAAATGGAGCTCGTACACTCGAGGGTGAAAATGTGAAGTGTCATAACATAATGTTTGAAACATGATTTCAAAATAACAATATCAATGTCCTAGGAAGTTCCCTCCCCATCCCCTCATGGAGAGGAGGGTGGTGACTGATGACCTATAGCTAGCATTGACATAACCTGTGGAGACACTATGGCTTGTGTCTGTGAAATTGAGGGAACTGTCACTAATTGCATCATATCTATAGTAACATGAGGCTATGAGGACACTATGACTAATGGATCTATCACTGGAGGCTAGTTGTGTGCTGATTTGTGCCCTGACCTAGATGACCCATGGCTATGGCTAGACCTATGTCCTGAAGAATGCTTGTGAGAGTGGCGTGACCTATTCCCTGATATATGTCCTGAGGAAGTGGACCCCCCCACACTGCTCTCTATCCTGCTATTGTTGCCACTCCCTGTCCTACAGACACTGCATGTCCTCATCTGAGACTGTGTTAGAGTAGGATCCCATCTCTTAGGTCACATCGCCTTCTCATATAGTACCTGATAATGCCCCTAAGTGGCATTGACCTAGGCTAGGTCTCTCGCGATGTTCCTTGAAGGTCCTGACCAAAACTCTGTAAACTTTGAACACCATCTCATGGACTCTTGCTATTGGATGACCACCTGATCTCTCTCTACCCCTAAAACCTCCAGCTCTACCTTCAAGGCCATGACCTGTGCTACACTCTCATTAAACCTCCTTTGCATATTAGCCAATCGTTGTTCTACAATTGCATCATGTGGCAATGGTGGTCCTATCGGTATCTCATCCTCTCCCTCCACTATCCGCCACCTGAGTAACCATTCTACCTCATCTATGGAATCCTCCCCATCTAGATCATCATCCTCCTCCTCCTCTACCATCTCTCCCTCCTAGCTAACCTCCTCCTACCTCTCCTCCTATTCCACCCCAACATCTAGAGCAACATCAGGCTGCTCTACCTCCTACCTCACCCCCTCCTCTCTCTCCTCCTCTACCACCTTGAGAATTGATACTAAGGGTACTCTCTCCACATGTTGTTGAACTCTCTACCCATGTATCCCACCATCTCCCCTTCTCCTCCTCCTCCCTCCATCTTCACCATCATCCCTGTCTCCTCTATCATCTCTGTCACCTCTCCCTCCATCCCCTTAGCCTCCATCCATGCCTCTCCCTCTAGATCCATCCCTCCCCCTCCCTTTTCCTCCATCTTTGCCTCCCCTTCTACCTTGTTGTACTCAAGGGATCACTAATTAGTGATCCATGGGTGTTGTCCCATTGAGATCTGTCAATGGCACTAGTCAGTGTGTCTACCACCACAGGTCAAAATCTATAATTGTCCCTAGATCAATAGGCCCTCCACTCCATCCCTACTGCTATACGACTAAACTATCTATTTGCTACTCAGTGAAAGGCACTGATATCATAGGACCCCATTCAAGCTCTCACAACAACCGTGCATACTCTACTATTCCCATAGGTACACCCTTCTACTCTCTAAAATGTCAAAGCACTCGCTGGGGATGGTACATCTCAATGATGAGATGGCTTTGTACAGTGCACCCAATCAAATACTTGAACTATCTACAAAATTCAAATGATCAGCCTCATCATCCTATTGGAACTATTAAAATCTGATATTTTTATATGTTTTTCATCCCCCTGAGTTTCCAAAATATTATCATTATGAGCAAGGGCCTTCCATCTTGACATTTTGCTTGCATTTTGGCCTATCTTCATCCCATAAATATTTTGGGTCATGCATTTGTCACATTGTGGTTTGTATCGGCATAGGTTTGTTTAGGTCTCCTCGACCCCTATTGCTTTTCCATTAATATTTATTTGTTGCAAGTGTTTCGGTAGGACTTTTCTGTTGTTATAGTGACTGACATTTGATCCGTGGTTGGCTATCAGCATAACATTCGTGTTGTTCTAGCGATAATGGAGACATCTATCGGCATAAGTTTTGGCTGTCGGGGCAGTGTCTTACTGATTTCAATATGTCTCCTCGACTAAGTATGTGGTGGCTCATCGGCAAAGGTTAAGGGTTATCGGTAGAAGGTCTTGACGAATATCATTTGTCTTACCAACCGCTAGTGGGATGATCTCTTGGTGTGTGATGTACCTATCAATATAAGGTTTCGGTGAGTGACCTTCCGTCTTTCCAACCTTTCATGTGGAATTGCTTTCATATGGTTTTTGGTGAGACTATGGTGTGTTCGAAGTGACTCATGGCAAAGTAAGGAGTGTCTCACCGATGGAACATAAAGGTTTATTCATGTGGCTTTCGGTGTAGTCTATTTTCTCTTGGCGATCAAAAGGTTATCTTTGGGTGACTTTCAGTGCAATAGGGAGCACTCTACATAAGGTCTCTTCGATGTCTATGAGCTATAGCGAAGTGGGTGAAATGAAAAGTGTAGTTCTGTGAAAGACCTCTTATGTCTTGGTGACTTGGAAATGATAAAATACTTTCATCTAACATAGTGAATTCGGTATGTTGTTTCCCTGATATCACAGAGCTATAGCGAGACACAGGGGGAATATGCGGATACTTCATGACTTCGGTGTAATAGACAGAATGTTGTAGTGACATGTGAAAGGTAAAATCACTCTCAGGGAAACATAAGTGATCTACAGGATATCTCCTCGACTCAGGAAAGGTTATGGTGAAAGCGAATAGAGCACACAGAGTGATCAAGGATTGAATTGCCTTCGGCATAACTGCTGGTTTGTCTTGCCGACTATTTCACAAGTGAATGATAGAATTTCAAATGTTGTGGTTGACATGTATACATTTGGGAGCCATTGTAGGTTGACATGATTGGAGCCCGAATTTTGTGGAGAGTCGACATGGTTTTTTCAATTTGATTTATTTTCTCATGTTGGTGTATAAATTAGCATTTTTGTAATTGTAGAAGGGGGCTATTAGATTTCAATACATAGCAAGTGGACATAGTAGGAGTAAAATTATCATATTAGAGACTATTGTTGCATGATTTCAGAATGGAGGTATTTATGAAGTTCAGTTGATGTTGCATTTCTCTGGTGTCAATTATTTGTTGAATCTAATGAAAGTATTGCTAAGTTGTCTCCAAGATGGATTCTTTCTAACTGTTTAAATTGATATAACAAGTTTATACTCAATTTTTCAGTATGTATTTTTTGTATTTGTGTGATTAGTTGATTGGTTCTTTCAAGCAAAGGTTAAATCCTTTTAATTGATCACAGTAGTCTGAGAGATTCATTTGGATTGTTCAAGTAGAGCTTAGCAATCATATTCTTGCATGTTTACATAAGTTGTGAACATAATATATGCCAGATAATTTGAGTTTTCTTCAGAGAAGTGTTGCTCATCCTGATCTCATTTGACTCCATGTACCCAACAAGGCACTAGTCTCTGCATTTTATCATTTGAATTCTTTCAGCCTCTTTATATCTATTAATTAAGCATTTTAGGATTTAGATTTAGAATATTGTTGTTGAATCTATTTGTTCATTTCCATCTACCATTGTGGAAAAATTATTGCATAAAGGATAATCATAAGACAATTCTACTCAATCCAAAAGGGTACACCCGCCTGCGTCTAGCAGCACCTAAAGAGTAGAAGGTTGAGGTCTCTTGACCTTGTCTATTACCCTGAAACGTATCAAGAGATTGGTAGCCTCTTGAGGTATCTTTACCTGTGTTTTTGAGAGCTAACAAATTGGTGACTCTACTGGGGAACACATTATGAATCAAGGCCTTTCATAGAGTCAGGAACTATATATAGACTCTGCTGGGAATAAGAAACATCAAATATTTTCTCATTTTTGATAAAAGTGAGTGGTGACTTTGACAGAAATTTTGCAGCTGTTCATTATGAATGGAAGAAGATCTCAATATAGCGGAGGTCATACTGGAGCTCTTGTTGGCAATAGTAAATGGACACACAAAGATGACAAAGCTAGTAAGGGAAAGAGGATCAATGAGGACATATGTATAACAGACAAAGGCAAAGCACCAGGAGCACATTGTGAAACATATAATTGCTATGATACATGGAAAGATAGTTCAAGTGTAGAGCCTTGTACCCTAGAAGATCAAAGAAATACTTTTCCTTTTTCGATTCTTAGAAATAGGCTGAGTTTGAAGCTAGGAAGCAAGCTGAGTTTGAAGCTGGACTTGAGCCTAAATGAATAAGAATTCAGCATGAATATGATCAGAAGATGGAGGGTAACCAAAATATGATTGGTGATCATGAACATCCTGAGGAAGTGAGGGCACAATTGGAACTACATAAGAGGAGGATAGAGGAACTAGAGGCTAAATTACAGAAAACTCAAGTTACTGATTAGACAGCTGATTGCCCCCCAAGGTATGTACCACCTCATAAGCAAGGCAATCATGGTGCAGGGCCATCTAGTCACTCAAATGCTTAGAACCATCAAACAGGGAATCATTACAAGTAGCCAAATCATCCACCTCATATTCCCACACATCATGCAAATATCCAGCCACCTCCTAGTCAGCATTACATCCCATAGCATAATGTGTAGTAGAATAATCCTATGAATCCATATCAATACCCACCTGTTTCGCCCCTTCAACAGTGTGCAACAGTAATCAGACAGTTCGATTTGGCAGGTTTTCATTTATGCCCATATCCTATGGATAGCAGTTGGAGAGGTCTGGTGCCTAAGTTTACAGGGAGTGATGCAGTCACTATTGAAGAACATTTAAGGAATTTCAATGTGTTCATCCAAAACATAGGTATGTTATATGAAGATTTACACATGAGGTTGTTTATGATGTCACTTCTTGAAGATGCTAGGGATTGGTTCAACAGCTTGTGAGAATTCTCAATTTATTCTCTCCAAATATTCCATGACCAATTACTAGAACAATATAGGAATCAAAATTCACCAGATGCATCTCTTCATGAATTGACATGGATTCAGAAAAACTAGAATGATTCAATTTATGACTTTAACCGAAGATTCAACAAGTTACATACTAAGATGCCTCCTGGATCAAGGCTACCAGATTTTGTAGCTTTGAGTATTTATTTAAATGCATTTGATCATAAGATAGGGTATGAACTGAGAAGTAGATTCCCAAAAAATCTAGATGAGGCACAGAAAATAGCACTAACAATTGAAAACAATAGGAAGGTTGCAGGTATAACCAATAAAAGAGACAACTTGAGGCCTCCTCAGCAAAGCAATAATTATCAATACAGATAGGGGAACACATACAGAAATGAAAGGCTAAGGTTTCATGACATGCCTTATAATACAAACTGGATGGATGGAAAACCTATAATAGCTAGGCCAAGAAACAAAGAGACTCCCGATCCATTGAACAAGAAGGGAACTTACATGGTGAGTAATAATTACTTCTATGAAGTTTGTAATTAGCCACATTCTCTAGACTATTGTGTTGTAGCTCAAAGGATGCAAGAAAAGGGAATGTTGATGGAGAATAATGGAGAAGATCACAAGGTTTATTTGACCTCAAATACTTTTTATTATGCTGAGGAGGGGTACTCATCTTTAGAGGATGAAGGCTATGAGTATGATGTTTCAAATCAGAAATATAATGTCTATATGGCTGAACAACAGATCCTTTTTTATTATAAAGAGGATTATACAGAGCCACATTCAGTTGATATGCCTGCTCAAAGTAGTATTAGAAGACTCACTAAAGATGAAATGGAGAGAATAATTGTTGCAGCAGTTGAAGAAGCAAGGAGTAAATACTGGTTGAGAAAAAAAAAAGTAAATGAGGTGGAAGGCGTGCCTGGGGGAATTTTTATAAAGGATCAGAAAGTAACACAAAGAACTATGAAGAAGCCAAAAAAGAGACAGCCTAATAAGAATGAACAGAAGCCTGTCCAAAAGCAGGAAGTTGAAGAATTACACAAAGAGATACAAAAGCCTGACTAGCCTAGTAAAAAAGGAAAAGAAGAAAATAAAGGAGAAACGCCAGAACTAAAGAAGACTATTAAGGTGGAGAGCTCCTCTTTTGAATTCACACAAATGTTATCCTAGGTAAAAATGTCTATTTTTCTACTTGAATTGATGAAAATTAAGGAGTACAGAGATAATTTCGTTCAATTGATAATGAGTGGAAGTGAAAAGCATGTGAATTCTAAAAACAAAGTAGCTATTTAGGCAGTCAATAGGCAAGAGAAAGTAAAAATCTCAGAAGTCTGCTTAAGTAATGTGTTATCAACTCCCCCTCAAGTTGATCCTTTCTTTACTACATTGCTTATCAATAAAAAATTGCTAAGGAATTGCATGATAGACTCTGGTACTGCTATAAATATTATAATAGTAGGAGTTATGAAGCAGCTAGGCATGTGGGTTGATACATATGAAGGAAAATGCTATGCAATGGATAATAGACTTGTTCCTGAAGTAGGCATTATGAGAGATGTTGAAGTAAAATTGGCTACTTATCCACATGTTGCTTATAATATAGATATAACAGTGATAGATACTCCTCCTCTATTTGGGATGCTTTTGTCAAGACAATGGACATCATCAGTTGAAGGAAACGTCCAGTTTGATATGTCTTATGCTACTATTCCAGTGAATGGTCAAGAAGTCAAGCTGTATAGGGAACCAAGAATGAACTAGCTTATTAATTATGTACCTCATGATTAGATCAATTGTTTTTGTGATATTGATCTTGGAAGTTTTAGGATTGAATCTGCCTAGCCAGAATTAACTAATGGTGATCCAATTGAAAAGCATGTGGCACAAAACTGCAGTAAAGTATGGAAGATGTATTTTGATAGAGCATGTAGTCAGGAAGGTAATGGCACTGGCATTGTATTTTTTTCACTTGAAGGTATTACATTTAAATATTCATTTCTATTAGCATTTGAATGTACAAACAATTTGGCAGAGTATGAAGCTTTATTGACAGGCTTGAATATAGCTGTGAAACACAAGATTAAGTTTGTAACTATTTTTGGTGATTCTAAGTTGGTTGTTTCACAAATTAAATCCAAGTATGCAGCAAAGCACAAAATATTAAAGCAATATGAGAATGTTGTATGGGACACAATTGAGTTGTTTGATGCATTTTCAATTGAGTGGATTGACATATCAAAGAACATAATGGCTAATTTTTTAGCAAATGTGGTGCTAAAAAGAGATGATATCACATTGGCTGGGGTTTCATAGATTGAGTTCAAGACAAGGCCTATTGTTCCTAATAACATTTATAATTGGTAAGTCTTCAATGATGATACTGACCTTTTGAAATTTCTTCATTGTATAGATCAGTATGAAGCCCAAGAAATTGATTTCAATGCTTTTGTTGAAGAAGTGGATGAGAAGAAAATTTTGTTTGGAAAGGAAATATTGCAGCTCAAAATGAATAAGCTTCCTAAAGGCTTAGTAGCATTGGAGAGGGTGTATGATGGAAATGATTAGTCTCTTATGAAGCAAACACCAGTCAAAAAGGAAGATATTGAAGAAATTCATTTAGGGACTGAGATGGCACCAAGAAAGGTATACATTGGAAAGAAGATAAGCCCTACAATTAGAAGAATGCTGATAGAGTTGCTGAGAAAGTATAAGCATGTGTTTTCTTGGTCTTATGAAGATCTGAAAGTATATAGGGAGGATTTAAGACCCATAAATACAACACTAGAGCCTAAGATGCAAGAGGAGTTGACAAAGCTTAGAGATGGGGGAATTATAAAACCGATCAGGTACTCAACATGGGTCTCAAACTTGGTCCCTGTGAGGAAGAAAAATGGAGACATCAGATTAAATGTGGACTTCAGAAATCTGAATGTGGCTTCTCTCAAGGACAATAATTCTCTACCCAATATGGAGGCTATACTACATAAGGTGACAGGGTGTGAGCTATTGTCAATGATGGATGGGTTTTCAAGATACAACCAGGTCAAGGTCAAAGAATCTGAGCAATATAAAACAACATTTACAACTCCTTGGGGAACATATCTATACATAAGAATGCCATTTGGTCTCACTAATGTTGGAGTGACTTTCCAAAGAACTATGGACGTGGCATTTGCAGATTTGATCAACGCTATCATGGTGGTGTACCAAGATGACCTGACTACTTATTCAAAGAAGGTTGAAGATCATGTACAACATCTGGAAAAGGTATTTATTAAAGCCCTAGAATATGGTATTAGTTTAAGTCCTAAGAAGTTTCATTTTACAGTCAGAGAAGGTAAGCTCTTAGGACATATTATTTCAAAGGAGGAAGTTAGAATAGATTCTGAGAGGGTTGAGGCCATTGATAAAATTCTTGTCCCTAAAACTGTTAAGGCTATACAATCATTCTTTGGACAGATTAATTTTGTTAGGAGGTTTGTTTTTAACTTTGCTGAGATCATTAAGCCCATATCAAAAATGTTAAAGAAAGGACATAAAATGGAATGGACTGCAGAGGCCTTGGAAGCTTTTATATCTATCTAAAGGGCCATCAAGGAAGCTCTTGTTCTTAAATCTCTAGACTTTACAAAGCTCTTTTATATATTTTCATTCACTTCAATGCACACTATAGTTGATGTTGTGTTACAAAAGAATGAGGATGGTCATGAACAGCCTGTGTCTTTCTTTAGTAAATCATTACAAAGGTCTAAATTGAAGTATGACATAATGAAGAAAAAGGCATTTGCATTAGTGAAGGCTACTAAAGCATTCAGACCATATCTTGTTGGAGAAAAGGTAATTACTTATGTCCCTCATGCAGCTATCAAAGACATTCTCACACAATCTGAAGTTACAGGGAAAAGATGTAGATGGATCAACAAGATTCAAGAGTTTGACATGGAAATACAGATTACTAGGCTAGTAAGAGGCCAAGGTTTGGCTAGGCTGATGGCTGAATCAAATATTTAAGCAAATCAAGTCTGTAATGTAGAAGAGGGGATTGCAATTGCAAGTATTGAACACACCCCTTGGTATACTGATATTATGCATTACCTTAAGTACATGAAGTGCCCTGATGGATTGAGTGACAACCAGAAGAGAACGTTGAAGTTGCAAGAATCAAAGTATGTTTTCATGCATGGAGATCTATTTTGGAAAAATAGGGATGGTATAGTGCTGTTATGTCTAGATGAGTCATAGGCTAAGCATGTTTTAAGAGAAATGCATGAAGGAGTTTGTGGAGGACATTATTCAATAAAGATGACTGCACACAAAATTCTCAAGGTAGGGTATTACTAGCCAAAGGTTTTTAATGATTCTTTTACACATGTGAGAAAATGTGAAGCTTGCCAAAAGTTCTCTGGAAAACTGAAGTATCAAGGAGCTTTGCCACTCCGACCCTTGCAGGCTGATGCCCCTTTTCATCAATGGGGAATTGATTTCATTGGAGAGATACAAGAAAAATCAAGTGGTGGATATAAGTGGATACTAGTTGCCACTAATTATTTTACCAAATGGGTAGAAGCAATCCCAACTAAACAAGCTACAAGCAAAGTGGTGACAAATTTCTTGATGGACAATATTATCACCAAATTTGGTGCACCATTAAAGTAAATCACAGACAATGGAATGTGTTTCAGATTAGATGAGTTCAAAATTTTTTGTGCCACTTATGGCATTACTATTTCTTATGCAACTCCTTACCATCCACAAGCTAATGGTCAAGCTGAATCTAGTAATAAGAGTCTTTTGAAGATAATAAGGAGGATCCTAGGTTAGAACAAGAAGGCTTGGGATTCAAAGTTAAAATTGGTTGTATGGGTTGATAGGATCACTGTGAAGAAGGCAATTGGAAAGTCCCCATTTGAATTTTTGTATGGAGCACAGGCTAGGATGCCTTTAAAGAATTTGTTACCAGTCTACAGGTTTGTCCTTCAAGAGGATTTGGATGCTCCTAAACCTATGGAAGAAAAAATGGAGCAACTAACTGAACTTGATGAAATAAGGAGGGTTGCTCAAAGTCAAAACATAAAGTTACAGACACGGATGAAGTATCTATTTGACAAGAAGGAAAAGGATAGAAAATTTGAAGAAAATGATTTTGTATTGATGTGGAATGCAAGATGTTAGGAGAAAGGAAAGCATGGTAAATTTGAAGCCCTGTGGCTGGGACCTTTTGTTGTTGTTGGAAAGAAAGGTGAGGACTCATATTATCTATAGAACATGGCTGGTGAGGATCAGGAATTTCCTGTTCATGGGAAATTCTTGAAGCAATTTTTCTCTTAAGCAACACAGAGGATTAAGGGTTGCTAGTGCATGGACAACTCTTGCTCATCCTCTTTAAAATTATTTCCCATGCACAGTAGTTTAGGATTTCATCCATCTACATTTCACTCTAATTTTCCATTCCTATCCATCTTGCATTCATTTCCATTCCCTTGCACTTCATTTCTACTCTCTGGTTTATCATTTTGTGTCTGGTATGATCACCCAAAGTTGTGGATCCTTGCAATGATCTGACTATCATTCATCCCCAGACGGAATCACTGTTGGATCTATTAAAATCTTATGTTTTTATATGTTTTTCATCCCCCTGAGTTTCCAAAATAATTATCATCATGAGCACAGGGGCCTTCCATCTTGACATTTTTCTTGCATTTTGGCCTATCTTCATCCCATAAATCTTTCGGGTCATGCATTTCTCACATTGTGGTCTATATCCACATAGGTTTTTTTAGGTCTCCCCGACCCATGTTGCTTGTGCATTAACATTTATTTGTTGCAAGTGTTTCGGCAAGACTTATCTGTTGTTACACCGACCGGTATTTCATCCATGGTTGGCTATCGACATAACATTCGTGTCGTTTTGGTGAAAGTGGAGACGTCTATTGGCATAATTTTTGGTTGTTAGGGCAGTGTCTTACTGATTTCAATATGTCTCCCTGACTAAGTATGTGGTGGCTCATCGACAAAGGTGAAGGGTTATTGGTGGAAGGTCTTGAAAAATATCATTTGTCTTAGCGACCACTGGTGGGAGGATCTTTCAGTGTGTGATGTAGCTATTGATATAAGGTCTTGGCGAGTGACCTTCGGTCTTGCCGACCTTGCACGTGGAATTGCTTTCATATGGTTTTTGGTGAGACTACGGTGGGTTTAGAGTGTGTCATGGCAAAGTAAGGAGTGTCTCACCGATGAAACATAAAGGTTTATTCATGTGGCTTTTGGTGTAGTCTTGTTTTCTCTTGGCAATCAAAAGGTTATCTTGGGGTGACTTTTGGTGAAATAGGGAGCACTCTACATAAGGTCTCTCTAATATCTATGAGCAATAGCGAAGCAGGTGAAATGAAAAGTGTAGTTCTATGAAAGACCTCTTATGTCTTGGCGACTTGGAAATGATAAAATACTTTCAGCCTAACATAGTGAATTCGGTATGTTGTTTCCCTGATATCACAGAGCTATAGCGAGACACAGGGGGAACATGCGGATACTTCATGACTTCGGTGTAATAGACAGAATGTTGTAGTGACATGTGAAAGGTAAAATCACTCTCAGGGAAACATAAGTGATCTACAGGATATCTCCTCAACTCAGGAAAGGTTATGGCGAAAGCGAATAGAGCACACAAAGTGATCAACGATTGAATTGCCTTCGGCATAACTGCTGGTTTGTCTTGCCAACTATTTCACAAGTGAATGATAGAATTTCAAATGATGTGGCCGACATGTATACATTTGGGAGCCATTGCAGGCTGACATGATTGGAGCCCGAATTCTGTGGAGAGCCGACATGGTTTTTTCAATTTGATTTATTTTCTCATGTTGGTGTATAAATTAGCATTTTTGTAATTGTAAAAGGGGGCTATTAGATTTCAATACATAGCAAGTGGACATAGTAGGAGTAAAATTATCATATTAGAGACTATTGTTGCATGATTTCAGAATGGAGGTATTTATGAAGTTCAGTTGATGTTGCTGCATTTCTCTGGTGTCAATTATTTGTTGAATCTAATGAAAGTATTGCTAAGTTGTCTCCAAGATGGATTCTTTCTAACTGTTTAAATTGATATAACAAGTCTATACTCAATTTTTCAGTATGTATTTGTTGTATTTGTGTGATTAGTTGATTGGTTCTTTCAAGCAAAGGTTAAATCCTTTTAATTGATCACAATAGTCTGAGAGATTCATTTGGATTGTTCAAGTAGATCTTAGCAATCATATTCTTGCATGTTTACATAAGTTGTGAAAATAATATATGCCAGATAATTTGAGTTTTCTTCAGAGAAGTGTTTCTCATCTTGATCTCATTTGACTCCGCGTACCCAACAAGGCACTGGTCTCTGCATTTTATCATTTGAATTCTTTCAGCCTCTTTATATCTATTAATTAAGCATTTTAGGATTTAGATTTAGAATATTGTTGTTGAATCTATTTGTTCATTTCCATCTGCCATTTTGGACAAATTATTGCATAAAGGATAATCATAAGACAAGTCTACTCAATCCAAAAGGGTATACCCGCCTGTGTCTAGCAGCACCTAAAGAGTAGAAGGTTGAGGTCTCTTGACCTTGTCTGTTACCCTGAAATGTATCAAGAGATTGGCAGCCTCTTGAGGTATCTTTACCTATGTTTTTGAGAGCTAACACATCCCACTAACCGCAATCTTGGTATGGCCTCCAAATGAATGACACCATTGTGTCTATCCTATTCCACCAAAAGCCTCTCTCTAACCCTGGTCTGCTAAAGTGCTCCTGCATAAAGATCATGAGTAAAGTGGTCTTGCAGCTAAATCTGTGAGCTCCTCTATACGCTACCTCATGGAGCTAATGATAAAGTAGCCTTAGAAGACAAGGCCCCCATGCAAAGACAGTCTTGTCTCATCTCATTTGTATGAGAACATCATCCAATCCAATTGGGAATCAATGTCCTTAGTAATCTAGTATCAAAACTCCCATAATCAATGTGCATAACATGGCATCCCACCAAGAATAGTGCTCCACCATGAACTCCCAGTGAATATCATAGCCCTTGATGCCTAGTCTGACACCAGTCTCATCCTCGTAAAATCCTATAAATGTTTGATATCCTTGGTGTGGATCATAAATGACCCACTCCCCTCTGATTGGTAGGTGTAGGATATGGTACATGTCCTTGACAATCACTATAGTCTCTCCTATTGGAAAATGAAAGGAACATGTCTCTGAATGCCATCTCTCACAAAGCACGGTCAACAGTCCCTTATTTTCCTGGATAATGGAAATATAGGCAATGTAGTATAGACCAAGTCACATCAGTCACCATCGCTCCTGGTTTGAAAGCTAGTCCTGCAACCCATATGTTGATGGTCTACTCTCCTATGTATAGATCGGCACTAAATGTCTCTACACATGCAGAAACACACATTAGCATATTACCAAAAATCATTATTACCATCTATCTAATCAAAAGAATTTAGAAACTTGAGCCTCAATTAAAGTCAACACTATTCAAATTCAAATGCATTGCGTTGACCTCATTTGCATCGTGCTTTAGCATTTGCATTGTTTCATACTACAATTGCATCTAGATCTGGTGATTGCATCGTTGCCACCCACATTTGTGTCTCACGCTGGCACTTGCATCATGATTTTTCTCAAATGCATCATTTCATTCAAATGCATCAACTGAGGACACAAATGCATCACAATATTTCGAATGTGGTGTTACGCCTATCATTTGCGATGCGACTTGGCAAATGCAGTTTTATTTCCCACAATTGTGTTGCACCTAAAGGACCTACCCAGCGGACTTGTTTCATTTGCATCACGATGCATCAAATTTGTCGAACGCAAGCATGAATGTGACTTACATGCATGCATATGCATCATGGTGCATTTTTTCCTAACCCAAAAACCCCTTAAAATCACATAAAATGATAAATTGACAAAGTGGGTAAGGCGTACTCACCATTGGCTCTGCGCCCTCTGGCCATCAGAAGGTCCTAACAATGTAACCACAGTGCTTTGTGACTGTACTCACCATCCTCGATTCTACTCTCCTTGCTTTGAGCTCTCTAAATTTGCAAATGTGAATGCGAAAATGAATTGACTTTTACCTCATTTTTAACCTATTTATAGGGTCAAAGTGGGATTTTTTCAAATTTTTATTACTAGAGGCTCTTTTGACCAACTTTGACTGCCTTAAACATGTCAAAATTTGAAATTGCTTGCGTCGTCACTTTTTTGGTAATTAAATTAACTTATCAGGACACTTTCCAAATTTTTCTAACCCCGGGCCATAATTCATCAAATTTCCTGAGGGGGCATACACACTTTGTACCTTTGCTAGGGAATGTTCCTAACTCGTTTTCTTTTCCATAGCGCAATAGACTGCATTATAACAAAGAGGGGAAAAATGTAGACACCTAAAATTGACCTAGGCCTACGAACTCAATTTTCTCCACAATTCTTCTAAAACATAATTAAAATATTTCATTATATCCTTATATCCAAATTCAAATATTAATTAAATAATTCCTAATTATTTAATTAATTCATAGCTTTTATTCTTCTTGACTATTTAAATAAATAAATTACATTTATTTTATTTAAATATGCCACTAATGTCTAATCTCCTCTTTAATTAAATAAATCTTTAAATTTATTTAATTAATCCATTATTCCCTCTTGATTATTTAAAAAAATAAAATTTATTTATTTATTTATTTAAATATGTCTCTAATACTTAATATCTTCTCATAATTAAATAAGTCCTCCATAATTTATTTAATTATTGGTCCACTTCTTCCATATTAGATAATTAGAATTAATAATTTAAATTTCTCTCTTTCCAAATAACTAATTTTAAATTACTATTTGTTGTCACATAACCCCACCTTTTTGAATTAAATTAATTTTGATTCAAAATAGTAATTTTCCTCCATAAATCAAGTAGTTTCTAAAATTATTTTATTTTCTAACTCCCTCTTCTATCACATCCATTCTTGTCCCTTGATTTGATTTTCTTAAATCAAATCTTGTCCACTCATTTTGAATTCACCCTAATGTTGCCCTAATCCTAATTATGGATTGTCTTATTGAATCTTGTCCATTGATTCTAGGGCACTTGTTAATCCTCAATCTCGGTAGTTCATCCAAAATGGCATTTTCTATAAAATGCCAATTTTTCTCTCATTCTTGTACACTTCATCTCTTGCATATTTCATCTCATGCTTACTTAATTTCATGCATTCTTGTTCTATGAAATCTTAGCATACTTCATTTCTCTTAGCATATTTTAGTTTATATTTGCTCACTAATTGCATTGTGCATAGTTTAGCATTTCATTCAAATCATTCAACACTTGCTTAGTCTTAGCATTGTCAAATATTGCTCACAAAAAATTTGAGGGCACATCACATATTGCAACAAGTTGAGAAGGTGTAATGGAGGTCAATCATGGAGATTGAAGAACTTAGGTAAACTCTTTCATTTTATCTTCATGTTCTCTCCTATGTGCTTTATTACTTTCTTTGGGTTTTGATTTATTTAGATACTAATCATGCTAACCTAAAATTTTACCCTTAGTTACATCACTATTGATGACTAGTGGGACTCATTCACCACTGATGGCGAGTCAGTCCCGCTTCTGGTAAACTTTGTTGAAATTGGTTTGAGTGTTGGGAACTAAAAACTGAAGAAATCAACTTTTCTAGCTTGGCAGTGGGACTCATTCACCACTAATGGTGAATCAATCCTCCTCAAAATATCTACAAACTTTGAAGTCAACTATGTGGGTCCAGATCCACACTTGTCTTCTTCTCAGGTTGACAAAACCAAATCTGTAGAAAATAGGTTGAATGTTGTCTCCAAGCTTGAATTAGGGTTTGGTTGACTTGAATAGCTTTGATGAATTATTGACCGCTTTTCATTACCCATTTCTTTGAAAAATATTTCTACAAGACCTACAAACACACGTGCAAAGAGGGGGAAAATGGTTAAGGGTTACAGTATAGGGTTTTGCCTTGGTCAAATCCCACTTTGGTAATCAAACCCTTGATAAAGAAATTAAATGAAAACAAGGAAGAAATGATGAATAAAACACATGCAAGTGTCCTAAACTCACCAAAGCATTGTTGCTAAAGTCTAAAGATATGTCAATGGTTGCTCCATGATGCTTGATAATTGCTTGATTAAATGATGAAAAATGCTTGAATGCTTGAGTGTATGAGATGATTAGGTGAATACAATGAATGAGAGTAAAATGAGGGAAAACATATACTTATACACACTTATTCCCTAATTACTTGAAAATACATCACAGGTTGACATAAGGTCTTAGTGAATAAAAACCTAGAAAAAAATTGAATCTATTTTAAATTTTGTGCCAAGAGGGACTCATTCGCCACCCATGATGAATGGGTCCCACTTAAAGAAAGTGAATGGGTGTCAGGAATTAAGTTGAATTTAATGATATTTTTTAGTTTTACATTCAAAAATACACTTAATTATGACCTTTAAGTGCATAAACAGACCAAATAAAGAATAAGAAAGGTGTAATTAGTGATGACAAGCCTAGAAAAGCATGAAAGTTTGTTACAAGACTTTACAGCACTTCAGAATAAGACTTGGTAAGGGATAAAAAGGGAATATTTAGATGAGTTATAATGAGAAGAGTCTAAAAAAGTGTAGAAATGTGTTACAACACTTCATATCACCTTTAGAGGACATCATAAATTCTTAATAATTTGAATATTCAAGCCCTAATGTGAATGTATAAGTTACATTGAAACATTAAATCTAAGCAAAAAAAGCCAAGCATCATAATAAAAAGATCTAAATGACCATGAAAATTTCAAAGATCCAATTTTCTATGGTACATTTAGCCCCCACTTTAGTGAGAGGATGAACTTGCTTCAAACTCACACTAAAGTAGCCATGCATATCGGGAAGGATCCAAATGCACTTGTGCTAGCAAGATGAGATAACAAAAATCAAGAGGGATGATCAAGCCCCTAGGATGAAGATCCCATGTCAAGATGAACATAAGGACAAAGGAAAAAAATGTGAAAGAGAAGAGAAAAGAAAGAGAAAAAGGAAAAGTCGGATCAAGCTTCAATCATTTGTCCGGCTAGTTGTAAATCAGATCTAAGCTTTTTTTCTAAAAAATAAAAATGCATACTCACTCTGGGATGACAGAACTCATGGTAATTCACTGAGTGAGAAGGCACAAAAGGTGAGAAACATACACTCGGCTAGTATGTACTCACAAACACATAGGTGGCTATGGGGAAAGTCGTGCCTCAGAATGGTCTTCCCACACAGCTATATCAGAGTTATACCTCTTGATAACTTTAATAAAGTTCCACAAATGAAAATGTCAGTCTTTGCTTCATGAGACAAGCAAAGCTTTGTATTCTTATAACTCATGAATGAATAAAATGGAACGATAGGCATGAAAGTTGTGTTATGCAAGGCAGCCATGTAAATGAAAAAATGTAAAATGTTAAAATGTAAAAGATGTTCAAAGGAGTCTTGTTTAGTTCATGCAAGGTCTATGACTTAGGGAACATTGTGTCTAATGTCTCCAAGAGAGGACTGAGCAAAAAATAGAATATTCACAACTTAGGGGATGCAGTGCATCACATCAGGCCACCAAGAGGAATGTAATATGCTAAGATAGATCATGCTTATGAAGGACATCACACCCAATGTCATCCACAAAGTGACAAACACATCATATGAAGTAACAAGGTTGCACTAAGAACCAAGAAAAACAAAAATGAAAATGAATAATGCCAATGTATGCCCCCACTTTAAAGGAATTGCTACACACTATTCTATGAGCAATTACTTTAAAGTAGCAAATGAAAAATGCAAAAAGAAACAAGACATGAGAGCCAACTTGGAAAGCCCCTATGCCAGTTCATATTTTTGTGAGTAAGGCTACATCATGTGAAAGAAAATGAACAAAAGAAAGAGGGGTTTCCCCCAAAAAGGAACACACTAGAAACATAAGGGATCTATGTATTTGGGGTCAGTATGTTCGTTGCTGCAATGTTTTGATTAAAGAGCTCGTAATTTTCATCATTCCCCAAATACATAGAACTGGAAGAATGACACAAAGAGAGCAAAAACAAAAGAAAAATAAAGTTCATTTTGGCTCAACATGGAAGAGACATTGTGGTCTCAACACCTTGCTTCATCCCCAAAATGAAAACATAAGAAAAGGAAAAGTAAAAAGGAAAAGGGACCTTTTGGGTAAACATGGAAGAGACATAGGACATCTCAACGCTTTGCGTCATCTCCAAAAGGAAAACACAAGAAAAGGAAAAGTAGAAAGGAAAAGGGACCTTTTGGGTCAACATGGAAGGGACATAGGGTGTGTCAATGCTTTGCATCATCCCTAAAAGGAAAAGCGATGTACGACATATAAAAGAATGAAGGAACAAATAGAGGAAGTGCACAAAGAGAGAGAACATTAAATACACATTACAGGGGATCACAATACTCATATGCAATCACATTAAAGAAAAGAAAAAGAAAAAGGACAATGTAAAAAGGATAGTTAAGGAAAATGCAAGTTAACCATCAACTGAGTTAATCACTTCACAATCTCAAGTAGTATAAGTGGAAGGTGAATAAAAAAATTAAGAGACAAGGACAAATGCATTACTAGGACAAGGCTAACAACTTCTTGCCCCCATTGAGTTCAAGGAAAGAATGAGCCAAGAGAGATCATGGGAGAGATCATGAAATAGTGAGAATGGAAAATTCTACAACTATTGCATGATGAGGGGGATAAGGTACTATAGGATGATAGGATAACAATTGGTATCAGTGAAGTGATACTTGTTCAGTATATCCTTCAATGCCTAACATTCATCGCTACGATGTCCAAGAAAACTATGATATTTACAATATGTTATGTTGGAATCTTTAGGATTAATGACCAACCTATTCGAAGGTGGTAAGAGTATAAGACCTATGTTTAAAATAATTTGCAATTTCCTTGCACATTCAGGTGGTGGATGGAGAGGAAACTTTATCTTTTTCAATTTCTAAGGTCATTTGTGTTTACTAGATTCACATTTTTCATGAATTAAAAGAGGAAGAGGACCAATGGGGATCTTATCATCATTATCATTTGTTTTAGTGAAGGTTTTCTCATGAAGAAGAAGGATGTTCAAATCAAGGGGAAAATTAGGTATCATCATGCCATCATGATGAAGTCTTTGATGCTCTCTATGAGGCTTATTGTCATGATGAGGATCTTGATATCATATGCCTATTGTGTTTTCATCTTTTTTTTTTGTTTTAAAAGGTGGTGAATGTCATGTTCATTTTTTGTGTCACATCCTTGTTTGCTTAAGATAGTAAAACCTTTGCCATAATTTTCTTCAAGTTTGATTCGTGTGTTTGTAAATTTGTTATCATAGAATGGTTGAGGAGTTGCTTGGTTAGAGGAACTAGGTGCACCTATTGGAGGGAACTTAGGTCGTTAATTTGTTTCAGGATGTAAGTATCCAATGTATGAGGAGGTGAGACAGTAAGAAGATCTTGTGACTTCATGGACTTGTAAAAGGCTGCATTGGCTTCAAGGTTGTCAAGGCATGCATTTAAGAACTTATCCTTGCTATCATCATCTTCTCCAATGATTTTAAAATAACAAGGAGGACATTCATGAGGAGCTGAAGGAGCATGAGTAAGCTCAAGGTCATTAGGATCACATCCAAAGGAATAGTTTGACATGTCCACTAGGGATTTCAAAGACATCAAAAAATTATTAAAGCAAAAGGCCATGATGAAAATGAGTTAAAGTAAACTAATATGCAAGAAAGATAATAAATTAGAAAATCTAGAAAATATTATAGAATGTAATAGAAGAAAAATGTAATGTAGAGAATTCCTTGAAAATACTAGAAAATTTAGTTCAGAATGTGCAACTGGACCGATTCGCCCAGGGTGGCAAATGAGTCCAGGGATAAAAAAAATTGTGATTTTTCAAAAAAATTAAAGTAATTTTTATGCTTTTCTGATACAAAAGTAGGATACAAATGCAGAATTTGAGTTTTTGTAATGTTTTGAAGTGCAAAAATGGAATCCATATGAGATATTTTCTATTGCAATTGTGTAAACCCTACGATGCAAAAAAAAAATGCAAAATCTAATTCAATTGAATCCTAGAATGTAAAAGCAATGCAAATAAGAAAATTAATGTTCAATATGCAGGTTCACCAAAATGAACCCAATATTTTTCTTGGGGTGTGAAATGCTATGACTCTTTTGCTTAATTAGGGTTTTTCACCAAAAGGAAAGAGATAGATCCCACACCAAAATCTTGGTGGTTCACTTAAACTAAAGAAAATACAATGAAATTATTCCTAAAGACAATGATCTAGATGTAGCAAACTGATAAAATTGATGGATTATTTATGCAAAACCTAAGAAATATGAAGTGTTTGAAAACATAGTGTCATATGAAGAAGTGAACTAGAAACATGCATAAATGAAAATAGAATTGAGTGAGACTGAACAAAGTGCACTTGGAATGTAGAATTTTGATGTTGGAATGTTTTGGAATCTTACAAAAAATCACTATTGATGACCTATAGGACTCATTCACCACTAATGGTGAATCGATATTGCTTCTGGTAAACTTTGCTAAAACTAGTTTTTGAGTGTCAGGAACTAAAAACTGAAAAAATCAACTTTTCTAGCCTGGCAGTGGGACTCATTCGCTAATGATGGTGAATCAGTCCTCCTCCAAAAATATACAAATTCTAAAGTCAACTCTGTGGTGCTAGATCTGCACTTGTCTTCTTGTGAGGTTGACATAACCAAATCTATAGAAAATAGGCTAAATGTTGTCTCCAAGATTGAATTAGGGTTTGGTTGACTTGTTGGCCAGTTTAAAATAGCTATTTGTTTGAAAAATCTTCCTACAATACCTAAAAACACACATGCAAAAGAGGGGGAAAATGGTTAAGGGTTAGAGTATAGGGATTTGGCTTGGTCGAATCCCACTTTGCTAATCAAACCCGTGATAAGGAAATGAAATGAAAAAAAGAAAGGAATGATGAATAAACAACATTCAAGTGTCCTAAACTCACCAAACCCTTGTTGCTAAAGTCACAAGATATGTCAATGGCTACTCCAAGATGCTTGATAATTGCTTGATTAAATGGTGAAAAATGCTTTTATGCTTAACTGTATGAGAAGATCAGGTGAATAAGATGAATGGGATAGTAAAATGAGGGAAAAAAATATATTTATACATACTTATTCCCTAATTACCTAAAAATACAACATCATAGGCCAACATAAGGTCTTATTGAATAAAAAATGAAAGAAATTTGAATTTATTTTGAATTTTTTGTCAAGAGGGACTCATTCACCACCCATGGCAAGAGGGTTCCACTCAAGGAAAGTGAATGAGTGTTGGGAATTAAGTTTGATTTAATGATGTTTATTAGGTTTACATTAAAAAATACACTTAATTATGACTTGTAAGTGCATAGAGGGGAAAAATAAAGAATAAGAAAGGTCTAATTAGTGATGACAAGCCTAGAAAAGTGTGAAAGTTTGTTACAAGACTTTACAACACTTTAGAATAAGACTTGGTAAGGGATCAAAAGGGAATATTTAGATGAGTTATAATGAGAAGAGTATAGAAAATATAGATATGTGTTACAACACTTCACAACACCTTCACAAGACATCATAAAGTCTTAATAGTTTGAATATGCAAGCCTTAATGTGAATGTATAAGTTACATTGCAACATTAAATTTAAGCAAAATAAGCCAAGCATCATAGGGAAAATACCTAAATGACCATGAAAATGTCAAGGATCCACTTTTTTATGGTACAAACACAAACAAGGTAAATCATTCAAATTAGCACAAACATCATTCCCTAAGAGATTATTGATCAAACAAAGATGAAAACATGAAACAAAAGCACAAAAGAAAGCAAATGAAAGCATGTTAACAAACCAGATAGATCAAACCTCCATCCCATAGGGGAATTGGTGTCACTTTAATGTGGAAAGTGGCCCTTTTCCCATCCCTTTGATAAGCTTCACGATCCTTGATAAATTTGAAGTAGAGTGACAATGCATAAGATTGTGGATGAAAATGGATTTCATAAAGCCATTCACCCTCAAGATAGTGATAGCAATGGGATGAATGATGGATGAAATGAGAATAATGACTTTGCATGGATTGTGGATACTGACTTTGTATGAGATTGTGGATAATGACTTTGCATGAGATTGTGGATGCATATTGTGTAGAGAAAGTCTCTACTTATAGGATTCAAGGGTTGAAGAGAGTTAAATTGGTGAATGTGGGATAAAATGGGAGCCAATGAGAATGCGCAAAGTGTCACAATTCTATTGAAGGAAGGTGGAGCACATTTTGGGAAATGTGTGAATGGAGGAGGATAGAAGAGAAGTAAATGAAATTGGTTAAGAATTTGAAAATGGTGTAAGATGAATTGAATGAAATTGGTTGAGATTTGAGAAGATGTTTAAGAGAATTTATTGAAAATGTAAGAGGATGTGATAGTTTTTTGAAAGCCTTTGGAGGGAAATTGAATGAGAGGTTCTTGAGAGGAATATTCCTTGGAATATGTCTTTGTGAGTATAAATAGATGAATTGTTTAATTAAAAGAAATGAATTTCATGTGCAACCTCGTTAGTTGACCATGGGTTGATTTAACTCTTGAGGAGTTAAAAGTTGGAGGATTTATTAATGTTGATTAGAGAGTGATTTAGGATTAATTAATCCATAATTAATTAATTGGAATAGGTTAGGGGATTCTTACATTTTATTTAATTTATTTAATCAAATGAGAGGAATTTGGGGGATTTAATTAAATGATTTGATTTAATTAAATGTGATGAAAATTAGTTAGAAGAAGGGTGAATTAATCAATAAATTTAATTACGTGATTAATAGCTAAATTTGTTCAATTTAACTAAATAATGTTGATTATTTAATTAAATGATGAATTTGAAGTGATTTACAAAGAAATGGTGTTAATTTATCATAATCATGTGCATAGTATCAATCAAGACTTTTTACGTGTCTACATTTTTCCCCTCTTTGAAGTGAAACACCTGCTAAGTTGGTTCAAAGTATATCACTACCATGATCAAAATTCAAAAATTTCCTATTTTTTCAGATGCCCCATTGTTGCCATAGTGGAAGAAATTATGCTACTAAACTTTTCCCCATTGAGAGATCAGATGAAAAGTTTCAATTTTGGGTCAAGCCCACGATTAATATTTAAGATCAATTCAACTCAAAGAGGACTAGAAAGCTTGAATGTATGATGTAGATAGATTTGATTATGTAAAGAGAGTCAATGACCATGGGTAGCATTATGTATATTTTGATATAACACACTAATTTGATACTTGTATATAAATGTTAGTAGAGATATAATAATGAGAAGAATAAGATGGATATAAGTAGAACAATAAGATGGATGAACCCTTGATTCTATGAAGATGCAGAAGTCCAACAAGTTTGTGAGTCATCGAGACTTTATTAGATATGGTGATGAGTGATGATGATTTTATTATCCAAAACACATAGATATAATGCATCAAGGTATAGAAAATGAGGATGGTAGGGTATCTAGTGCCATAGACTTTGACTCGACAAATAGATAGGAGTATTCTTGTTCACACCTAGCATATGGAAACTTTGCTAGGATGTACTTTAGAAGTTTCAAACATCTTTGACCAAAATGCGAAAAGGTATAACCTATCAATGCAATAGTCAACAAGCTGCCCAAAATACCTTCCATACATACCTAACAAAGCACAAAGTTATATTACAAGAACATCTAACAACCACATCAAATGAAAGATAATGATCAATGGCCCATTCCTTTTTCTCTAAATAATTTTGATAGACATCATTCAGAGGTCATTGGAATGAGTGCAATAAGATAAATGAAAGAAAAGATCAAGTGAAGAAACAAGCCAATGTTCTTCATACCTCTATCCAAGGGGATGTGTTTTGTTTAGGATAAGTATCCAAAGTGTTTTCCATGTATAATTCCCATTGTAGGAAGGATGCATCCTAGGACATGTTAGTGGATGGTGGAAAGTTGTTTTGTTTAGGATAAGTATCCAAAGTGATTTCCAAATATAATTACCATTGTAGGAAGGATGCATCCTAGGAGATGTTAGTTGATGGTAGCAAGTTGATAGGTTGTTTGAAAGGATGTTGATATAAGGTTTGATTGACATATTTGCTAAGAAGATCAAGAGTTTAATTTTGCATGTTTTAAAGTTTGTTGTTCCGATTTTGATTTTGCATTTGAAGTTTTCTTTTGCTGATTGTTATGGTTGTTTCCATTTGTGTTACCAAAGGATGAAGGTGACGATTGATTATTGTCGGTGAAGCGAAATGAGAAAGAGGGATTTTTTCAAATATTTGGATGTTTTTGATGTTTTTGAAATGTTTTGAGGCTTTTATTTTGGATTTTTGGGTTATTTAAATATTTTTGTTTTTTTTTTTGTCTTGGGGGTTTACCAAAGATTAGCCTTTCCTATGTTTAAGCCCAGATACAACGTATTTTTGGATACCATGTTTTTGGCTTTTTATTACTTTTTGAACTATTTTGGGATTTTGATATGTTTTGAATATATTTGGATTTTCACATGATTTTGATGATTTGGATATGGATATGTGTGATGATATCAGTGATCTATTTGGGAGTTTTTTGAAAACTAAGCTAGGGTTGATTGATCATATTGATGGATTGATGATGATAACATTGTTGAGGATACACAACAATGTCAGGATAGTGTTAAGAAACAAAACGATAAGGATAGATATCCCAAGATGATGAGGGATTGATTGGATTTGATTGATGGATTGATGATGATAACATTGTTGAGGATACACAACAATGCAAGGATAGTGTTAAGAAACATGAGGACTGAGATGATTATGGATTGATTGGATTTGGTTGATCAGGATTTTGAAGCTTGATTTTGGAACAAAATTGTTTTCAATGATTTGATATGAAATTGAAGTACCAATTAGATGTAACTACTATTGATTGTTTGGATTGATGTTTGATGAAAGATGAAGCTTGATAAGGAATGTCTTCTTGTAAAAATATGCCATGGGCTAGTGATTTTGATTCTTGCTCACAAAGGCTCTGACCAATTTTATTTTATGTTTTTCAATGTTGAGATCACCAGAAAAGTAGGAAGATATAGGTCAAGATTCATTCCCGAAGAAACATGTAAATATATGCCCCTAGTGTTTAGCAATGTATGAAATTCCATGGATGGATGTATATGGTAAGCACACAAAATATTTCAAGGATTATCTTGTGATAAGATAAGGTGTTCAAATAGAAGATGCTCATTTAGATAGTGCTTCATGGCTTTGATAACGTTGGATAGGATAGGATCAATGTAAAGGACCTATTGCTTATATTTCACCTACAGTTAAATCAAGCAGGATAATCGGGTGTTAGATCTTCAAAGGCCAAATGGGGCATTCGGCCTATGTCCAAAGTCATGAATCTAATGCTAGGTCACAGGGAACTCAGTGAAGAAGATTGTCTTGTTTAGGATCAGCATGAAAATCTTCTAAGGACAGAGTCGCCAAGACCCCAGGAGTGTCACGGTAAGTGGGGTTTTCCTATGGTTCTCTATCAGCAAGACATCGCCCATCATCCCAGCGACCAAGGGATTTTAGTTCGACAGAGGTTCTTTTCTTTGGAGGGAGGTCTTGCCGAACGCATCAGGTCTTGTCAACAAGGCAAAGTAGGATCTTCTCAGAATATGTCAACAGACTTCACCGAGAGGTCTTACCAAAGAAAGGAGGTCTCCCTGACTTAAAGAACCTTCGGCATATCAAAACATTCACCAAGATATCTCAGAAATAAAGATGAGGTCTCCCGAGCACCAATAAGGTTTCAGCATGAGAATGGTAGGGCTCCCTCTATCCATTTTTGAAATGTCTGTGTTGCCTATCGGCAAGACATTTCAGATGTCTCACCAACAAACGAAGTGGAGATCTCGACAAAGCAAGCGAGCTTTGCTAGGAGGTCTCACCCAAGTCAAAAGGTCCCCCTAAAATGAAATGGAGCTCAGCAAGAGGCAAGGGGATCGACAAAAGGTCTTAGAAAATGGAGACAGTCTTTCCAATCAAAGGGAGGACCCACCAAAACAACGAAAGGCCTTGATATATTTTCCTTCAGCAGGAGTCTCGCCGATCGTGAAAGACTTCACCGAGAGCATTGGATATTGGTGTAAGGTCATGCCAAAGTGGAGATGTCTCATTGACAACAAATGGAGCTCGGTGGATGATGTTGGTTTCAGTGAAGGATGGAGGCTATCGCCATAGGGTCTAGCCGATGGGAAATGTCTCCCCAAAATGAAGAGCTTGACAAAAGCAGGGGGTTCTACAAGAGGTCTTAGAAAAGTGAGAAAGTCACACCAACTAGACACTTTGGAGTGAGTAAAGGAGCTCGCTAAGAGGTCTTAGCGAGAATGGAATGTCTTAGTGACAACAAGAGGGGTTCGGCAAGAGTCTCCCTGATGACAGGGTGTCTTGCCTAAAGAGGGTTTCTGCCTTCAACATAAGATGTGCCTTTGGCATATGGTCTCGGCAACAAGTAGGGGTCTAGTCGAAAGAAGTGAGTTCGGGGAGACTAGTGTGTTCGGCAAAGGGTCTGGCCGATAGGCCAAGGTTTCACCGATAGAAGATAAAGAAGCCTCAGTAGAGGATGTTAGTTTTGCCAAAGGATGGAGGGGTTGCCATGAAGTCTCAGCGATGCCCTAGGGTCTTGCCGATGTAGAAAGAAGCTTGTCAAGAGAAAAGTGATCTCGCTAAGATGTTTCACCGACGGGGTGAACTCTTACTGGAATGAAGAAGGTCTTGGCCAAGGAAATAGTTTCACCATGATGTCTTGGTGAAAGCAAGATGTCTCGCTGACTAAAGAAAAGGTAGCTCATCACCTAGAGATAGGGATCCTAGTGAGAGGTCTGGCTGACAGACCTATGCCTTGCAAATGACAGGGAGTCTCGCTAGGATTCTTTTTGACTTGCCATGGTCTCAGCCAAGGAAGGAAATAAATAAAGAGCTCAGTAGGACAAAGCACTTCGGGGTAACATCAGTAGACTCTTTCCAATATGGTTTGTAATGTCAAGTTCATGAAGACTTCGGGAGGAGGCTGTATGCTTGGTATGATGTCTTACCGATGAGCATTTGTGTTGGTGACCACAGAGGCAACATCGGTATGAGTTCTGAAGCCTAATAAAGGTTCTCAGCGATAGCTCCATGTTGTGCCAATAAGTTGTAGAGAATAGAATCACATTGGTGAGACACTTTCAATGTCTCACTAAGATGCGATTCTTTTTAAAAAGAGCTTGACTGCCTGTCGAGCCCGCATGTAGAACGCTCAATCAATCAGGGAGATATGAAGGTTAATTGTGGCAATCTAAGGAACATCAATAGGATGAAAGGTGACGTGTATGTATTGCAAGCTCAGGGCATTCAAGGTGCAGCAAAAGTAACTCAACAAGACACAATGGATCAAATGAATGTGGTAGCTGTGAAATATCAGAAGGGTTCTATGAGGGTAACTCTTCACTGACACACACAGTAGGGACATGCACGCTTCAGCATTAACTTCATCTAAAAGACCTTAGGATAGTTTTTCTAAGCTGGATATTTTGTAAGCCCTAAGGGGCCGACACAATCTGTATATAAGGCATTTTTTGCCTTTTTGTAAAGGGTTCTGATTACACAATTTGAAGAGTTAGTGATTTTTTAATCAATCCTTTCTCAATTAATGTATGTTTTTTCTATAACTCAATTGGAATCCCGAATACAACATAGAGTTTACCTTGGAAGTTTCTGTTCATGTTTGTATTGATTCTCATTTATGTATCTTTCTTCTGAGCATGCAAGTCTTTAACTGTGTTTTTATAATTCTGCACTTATGTCTTAAGGTTGTGAAATTGATCTTTCCCTCCCAGGATGTGTATGTGGTCAAAACTTGTTAGGACTAAAGCATTAAATCTGAAAGAAGTCATTTTGAGTGTCTGAAGCAATAGAATTTATACTTTCAAGTGTATGTTCTCCCTGTGTTCATTTAGTGATTTCTCATTAATATGGTGTATCACCAAAAGTTTAGTTCCATTTTCATGAACTTCCCTTCTCCCTTTTCCTTCAAAGAATTAGTAGTTTAGGTGGTACCCAAAGGAATCCGGCCTTCTCCGAAGGTTCACTCCAATCTCAAGTGACCCATAGCCTTGGAGTGATCCAATGTTTCAGTAGAAAGCTTAGTTTTACAACTTTGCATCAGTGTGCATTTCTAGGTGATAATAGACCCATGTCAAGATGTTTACCAGAAGCAAGTGAAAAGAGTACACCAAACTTTTATCAAGATAAAGATAATGTAGATAGATGGTAATGGGTTGGATAAATGGTTCAAGGATGAATGGATTTATTATGGATGTAAGATGGATAGAATGTTGGATTTATTATTGATGTAAGATGGATAGAATGTTGGATTTATTATGGATGAGATAAGATTATTTCACCTAAATTAGTACATGTAGATGCTTGATTCTACACATGATGCATATTTTCCAAGTTTTCATCATGGTACTTGTCTAAAGTACCACCATAGTGGTTTTCCTTAGAGGACAATTTCTTTTATCTTTACTGTTTTCATGAATTTTTCTATTTTTTATTTTCTTTGTGAAATATTTTAAGTTCATGATGAACCAACTGGTGGTGTTGATGTAGATGATTTTTTCATAATGTTCCATTGATATCCTACTTGAAGAAGTTTCTTTGCTAAGATACGTGCACTTGAATGAAACTTTTGAGACTCTTGATCTACTTTGTTGATACCAAAGTTAACTTTGTCTTTGTGTGCACATCATGATAGAATTCCTTCTGAATCCTTATGATGAAGGGTCGTTGCCAATACATGGTCAATGTGAGAATATAATATCATGCATGTAAGAGTGGATAGTGGAGTGTGTTTAGGAATATGAGATGGATTGGTTGGTAGTTTTGAACCTTTGACTCTCCAAGCTTGGGAAGATGAGCAATGATGGGTGGATATGAAAGTGTGCTTGATATACTTTGTACGTTTCTTGGGAAGCTTTCTTTTTCATTTGTGGACATCTTTGATGAATACTTTTTCCTTTTTTATTTTTCCCCATAGTTTCTTCGACTGTTGGAGTTTGATAGGGAAAAAATTTCTTTGTATTCTTTGGTATCCATTTGTATTTGATTTTTCCTTCATGCTTTACAAATTTTGTTTTGATAATGTTATTGCTTTGATTCATGTCTCTCTTTTGATGTTGGTACCAATTCATGGGTGGGGTGATGGGTGGATGACGATTCGTGATGTGGCTAGTTGTAGTATTGGAATTGGTTTCATTTTAAGGATTCTTTGTGCTCCCTATGTTGACATTTTCTTTAGATATAGTTTCCCCCAGTATGGCGGAGGTAGCACCTTCATGCTTTGATTCTACCTATTTTGATATATCCTATTTAGCAAGAATCCTTTGATAAATGACCACTGTAGATGATGTTATTTAAATTTTCTACTCTATTGTCTCTAGAATATCTTATTTTGTCTGACCTGTTTCCTTGAGTGGATAATGTTTTCCATATCTTCATACATGATGTCCTCAATATGAATTTGGGATATATCCAATCCTGATGTTGACAACTTAGTTTGACTATAGGAATCAATAACCTGCTCTTCTTGTGTAATAATGTCAGGAGTAAAGGAATCACGTTCTGAATGAAGATCATCTATGTGTCCATCCAAAGAAAGCATCTCATGGGTAGATGGAGGAGTATGTGCTATATGGATGTGATAATCAATTGTGAAATCTTGTATAGATTGGAGAGTGTCCATTAGATCATTGTAGTATCTTGGAGATACAAATTCTTGATCTTGAATGATTTCATAATTACTTTCGACATGCTTTGGATCAAGTTCTTGACATGGGCCCATTTTAAAGGATGGATTTCTTACAAAGGGTTCTTGGATATCATAATTAGGCATGAAAAGTGTCTCAATGTCCTCTTGATCTTTAAGTGAGTTTAGGTCATGTGTTGAGTTAAGGATTTCTTCAAAATCTGTAACCATGAGGTCAAAGGATGTCAATATGTCTTGGAAAGGACCATTCCTAAAATTTGGTGAAAGATGTTGATCATGCTTTGGAATAATTTCTTGAGATATTTCCTCTAACTCAATAGGTGACATAGAGAAATTTTCAATATGATCATTGGCCGATGGATCGTGGATTATGTCAATAGGATCAAATAACTCTAACACTCCTTGAAATAGATCATTGTTGGATATTGTTGAGGGGTTTTGATCATGACTAAAAAGTGACTCTTGATGTATGTTGAGTTGATCATCAGATGAGGTAGAAACATATTCAAGGTGATAATTTATGGATAGATATTGATCATTGTTTTCAACAATTTTGGTGGAGAGAATATCAATGTTTTCAATCATAGGATCAAATGATGTTAGCATTTCATGAATTGGATCATTGTTGAGTATTGTTGGTGGATTTGGATCATGATTGAAAAGTGACTCTTGATATATGTTGATTTGATCATTGGATGAGGTAAAAACATCTTGAAGGTGCTCATTGATGGATAGATCTTGATCATTGTTTTCAACAATTGTGGTGGAGAGATTGTCAATGTTTTCAAAAATAGGATCAAATGATGTTAACATTTCTTCAATTGGATCATTGTTGGATATTGTTGGTGGATTTTGATCATGATTGAAAAGTGACTCTTGATATATGTTGATTTGATCATTGGATGAGGTAGAAACATCTTCAAGCTACTCATTGATGGATAGATTTTGATCATTGTTTTCAACAATTGTGATCAAGAGATTGTTAATGTTTTCAACCATAGGATCAAATGATATTAACATTTCTTCAATTCGATCATTGTTGGGTATTGTTGGTGGATTTTGATCATGATTGAAAAGTGACTCTTGATATATGTTGATTTGATCGTTGGATGAGGTAGAAACATCTTCAAGGTGCTCATTGATGAATAAATTTTGATCATTGTTTTCAACAATTTTGGTGGAAATATTATCACTGCTATCACTAGTGGTTGAATCCTAATCATTTTCTAAAATAGTTATTATTTCTTGATTAATAAAGTCTTGGATGAGATTTTTGAGTTGAATAAAATTTGACATTTTATGAATATTTTCTCTATGATACTCATAATAAGATCTACCCCTATTTCAAAAGTGGCACTCTATAGCAAGCAGAGAGTGCAAATGTGACACAATTTCAGAAGTGACGCTCTATGAACATAAAGTAAGACAAAAGATAGAGTATGTGTGTGTGACGTTGTAACAGATGTGGGGCGATCATGATGTGTAGATGTGGCGTGATGCCACAAAGGTGACACTCTATGGGCTCGCAATTTCATAAAGGTGGCATCACATTCCTGTGTCTGCAAAAAATGGAAAAATCATGCAAAAATCAAGAGATTAAGATTTTTAGCCCTCCTTCTAGCCCCAAAATATGAATGATGATTTACACCAAGCTAAAAAAAGACAACACAAACAAGGTTAGTCATTCAAATTAGCAAAAATATCATTCCCTATGAGATTCTTGATCAAAGAAAGATGAAAACATGAAAAAAAGCATAAAAGAAAGCAAATGAAAGCATGTTAACAAACTAAATAGATAAAACCTCCATCCCATAGGTGGATTGGTGTCACTTTGATGTGGAAAGTGGCCCTTTCCCAATCCCTTTGATAAGCTTCAAGATCCTTGATGAATTTGGAGTAGAGTGATAATGACTTAGATTGTGGATAAAAATGGATTTGATAAAGCCAATTGCCCTCAAAGATATGATAGTAATTGGATGATTGATGTATGAAATGACCATAATGACTTTGCATGGATTGTGGATAATGAATTTGCATGAGATGTTGGATAATGACTTTTCATGATACTGTGGATGCATATTGTGTACAGAAAGCCTCTACTTATAGGATTCAAGGGTGGAAGGTAGAGTGAAATTGGTGAATGTGGGATAAAATGGGAGCCAATGAGAATGTGCCAAGTGTCACAATTCTATTGGAGGATGGAAGAGAAGTAAATGAAATTGGTTGAGAATTTAAAAATGGTGTAAGAGGAATTGAATGAAATTGGTTGAGATTTGAGATTATGTAAGAGAATTTATTCCAAATGTAAGATGATGTGATAGGTTTTTGAAAAAATCTGGAGGGAAATTGAATGAGAGGTTGTTGAGAGGAATATTCCTTCATGACGATAAATAGAGGAATTATTTAATTAAAAGAAATGAATTTCATGCACAACCTGGTTAGTTTACCATGAATTGATTTAACTCTTGAGGAGTTAAAAGTTGAAGGATTTATTAATGCTGGTTAGAGAGTGATTTAGGATTAATTAATCCAGAATTAATTAATTGGAATGGGTTAGGGGATTGTGACATATGATTTAATTTATTGAATAAAATGAGAGGACTTTGGGGGATTTAATTAAATGATTTGATTTAATTAAATGCAATGAAAATTAGTTAGAAGAAGGGTCAATTAATCAATAAATTTAATTATTTGATTAATAGTTGAATTTGTTGAATTTAACTAAATAATCTTGATTATTTAATTAAATGATGAATTTGAAGTAATTTATAAAAAAATAGTGTTAAATTATCAGAACTAGATGCATAGTATCAATCGGGACTTTTTACGTGTCTACACCATGTCACATATGGTTATCTTTCATTTTATTAGAGTTGCATAAAACTTCATTTTTGTTAGAATATTTCCTATGTAATGTTTAATGATGACTTTCCTCTATCGATTGCACAATACTTTTGTGATTTTTCTTGATTCTAGGTTATTAAAATCCAACATTGCACATGATTAAAATGCATAGTGTAATAAAAAAAATCATTTATTTTATGTGGTTTTAGTCTTCTTTTGTTGGCTCAGTGTAGAATATTCTCGTATATGTCATTTATAATCTTCTATAATGATACTTAGATGTGCTTTGTACTACTTTGGCATGTTCATTCATAAATTCATGTTGCATATGGATATCATATGGTTCTCGACTATAATGTTTGTTCCCCTGAACCCATACTTATTTCAATCTCATGATTGTGTTTTTAATCTTTTAATGTTAGTTGAATGTTGAATATATTGGTCTTGGCTCTCCATTCATAAAGCCATGTCACACACACACACACACACACACACACACACACACACACACACACACACACACACACACACATATATATATTTATCTAAATGAATATGCACACAACACACATATATATCTACATTTATACATGATACATGTAATTACATTTAAACTTATATATATATATATATATATATATATATATTCTCACATGCATTGACAAGTATAGGTGTGGATATCTATGTATGTTGTGTAGTTCAAGCTACATCCCAACACTAAACAATTCCTTATTTAAAATAACATAAATTTCTCAATTACTTTGGTAAGTTTTAAATGCAAGCCATTATTGCAACCATCACCAATATATGGAACCCATACATGAAACAATGTTGTTGTGACAACCTATGCCAAGTGATGTTTATTTCCTCTATTTGTGAAACATACATATATATCTAGATTTAAACTTATCTATATTTTTTCTCACATTTATTGACAAGTTTAGGTGTTGATATCTATGTATGTTTGCAAAAACACTTGTCATGTAACACCCCTATGATTTTCTATGTTTTCTCTGACAGTTTAGATACATTGATAGATCATATTTTATGTTATTGTTATTTGATCGCTGACAGTGGATCGATGATGGTGTTATATTTTGATGAGATGATACACTATGTGGATGCTTATTGTTTTATGTTATGCTTTTGATTAACGTAGTTGTTAATTGAGATAATATTGAATATGCTCATGTGTTGATTATTGATGTTTTGTTTTGTCAATCTTGATTTGATTGTATTGGTGAAGAGGGCAGGATTACATCACTTGCATGCAAGTGCCCTATGATTTCAATGATTCTCTCCTCATGGTGTGTATGATTTATTATCTGGATACATATACGACATAAGCTTTGTTGCAGGTTTGTAGGTATAGGATAATGGCTTCACTTGGATTCATAGGTCTAAGCGTGTCCACTACCCAACAATAATGTTGATTGGGAGATAGTAATGGGTTAACCTAGTCAAACCTTTACCCTAGTACATCGTGTCGTCAGTCCATGTATTGGTCATATTCTATATCCACGTTTTCCTTGTTATTTTATTTATTGTGCAAGGTTTATTGGTGATAATTAATTTATAAATGTCATGATTGGTTATTTAATTAATCTAGATTATTGATGTTGAAGCTTTAGAATTGATAAATTAATTAATTTAATTTATGAACTATAAAGTGATTTTATTATTAGATTAAATTTGAATTGAAATAAATAAGTTATTTAATTTCAAATGCATAATATTTGGAAAAGATCTTTGGAAATATCTATGCTTATTGTAGAAAAAGATATTTGTTTTGTAACTGGAAGTTAGAAAATTTTTATCACTGTAGTTGAAAATTGATTCCCGGAGAGAATTATTGGGATTAATGAAAAGAGGTTATTTCACAAAAGGAAGAGAGGATGTTGAAAAGGGTTGAATTGTTTTGAGGTTTTGGGATTTTGATATTAGCTCTTAGAAAAATTTGGGGATCTAGTTTTGTTGCATTCTTTTGATTCTACATTATATTTTGTTCTCTGAAAAGTGGTAATTCCTCTGGGAGGAAGCTTTGGAAAAGTTGGAAATTAAAGGGAAGCTCTACATCAAAATTCAAATCAACAACTCTTCTAGAACAAGTTCTTTATTGCTTTTGTAAAGTTAATTTGGAAAGAGTATTTAAATTATTATTGTTTTGCAAATTGGAAAGGCTTCCTATAGAAAAGGATTTCATTATTTGTAGAAGCTTTTGTTTTTTTAAAAGATTTCTATGAATATTTATAGCGTCTATAGAAAATATATTTTAGATCCTTTGTTAAAATTGAGTTTTAGAAATGGATTTACCCTTAAGAAAATTATAATTAAATTTTAGAGCATCTATTGAGATTGAATTGAAATTGTAGAAAGTTGTAATCCTTTGTCTTAAGATTATTTAAAACTTCTCTATAGAAAATGGTAAATTACCATGAAAGATTTAGATCTCTGTAGGGAAATTGTTTTTAACACAATAGAAAATTCAAAAGGAAAGTATTTGATGATTTAGGAAACCTCTGATAAATTTATAAATCTTTTTCTTGTAGAAAATTATCATTTTGTTTTGATTTCCCCCATTCTTTTAATTGTCTAGGAAAATAAAAATTTCTTATATTTCCTGTAGAAAAGAATTGTTAAAATTTATTCAACTATAGTATTCATTGATAAATATATATATATATATATGTATGTATGTATACATATATATATATATTAACATATATACATACATATACAAATATATATACCCATGTATATATTTATCTATATACATAAAGATTTAATTATAATATGTGAAATGCATGTAGAGATTTATTATTATTTTGATGAACCTGAAAAGGAAATAACCATACAAAAAATAAATATATAAAAATTTATGGGAGGCTGGGAGCCTACCCCATAGCCGCCCCATAGGGAGCGAATATGGAGGCAGTGTTGCTGCCTTCATAGGTAGCTAACCCTACCTACCACAATGACCCCCCATTGGGGTTGGCTGTGTGGGCAGCACCCATAGTCATTTAAATGGCTTCCTTTGAATTTGTCCACCCTGTGAATTATTGCGATTAGAATTTTTATTATATCTTTTTTTTAATATGTAAATATTTATATATATATATATATATATATATGTTATATATATTATATAACATATATATTATTTATAATATATATTTTATATAATATGTATATATATATATTTTGGAAATTTTATTTTATTTTTAAATAATAAATAAATGTCTATGTGTGATAATGATGGGCCAAAAAGTGGCAATATGATGGGTATGTGGTTGACGACTTTTTTACCAAAAATTGATGAAATGAAAAGGGTTTTAAAGGAGATTCTCATCTTTCCACCCATATAAATTATTCTTTACTTTGAATTTGATAAGTAATTATTATTCATTTTCTATTCAAATTACGACTAAAGTCCTAATTGATAGGCTAATTGAAAAACATCTATAACTTTCAAATGGTATAACATTTTTGAATCCAAAACATGCTCACATTCTATGCTTCACATACTATAGGATTAAAAAAAATAAAAAATTGAATTTCATGAAGTTTTGACCAAGTTAAGGTGGTGACGATGAGTTTTGTATTTTTTTAAATTTGTAATAAAAATTCATAATTAATTATTTACTTGGAAAAAATTACAAAAAATATGCATCACATCGAGGCATGAGTCCTCTACTTATATCTAAAATATTATAAAAAAATATTATCATTTTATTGTGGTTAGAGGGTCGATAGACACCTACTTATTTTTTCCTGAAATTGAAGTATTGCATTGAAATCTCAAATTTTCACCAAATAGATTTTATTTTTTTAAACAAACCCAGTAGTTTATAAACTACATTCAATTTGCTATAGATTCTATTCTTACATATTTTTGAAATTCAAATTTTTACATCAAGTTGTTTAACTCTGATTTTTCTAATTTTTTTGCCACTTAAGGGCCTGCTTTATCCATGATGATCTTGCACATACCCAAATATATTTATTTAAGATGTTTAATTTGTTAGGTAATTATTTTAAAATGAAATTAGGAAAATAATAATTGGATTATGTAATTAGAAATTATATATATATTTAAAAAGGATATTTTTTTAAATGAATATTATGTTGTTAATTAGTGCATGCAATGCACAAGTAGGTTTTTTAAAATAAAATGATTTTATTAGAAAGATTGATATTTTTATTTATGTGTTTTTTGTGAAATTGGAGTTAAACAACTAGTTTTAATTTATTTATGGTTTGTAAATGGAAGTATATTTAAGTTGGAGTATTTCAAGCAAGTATTATTGTTTTATTTAAAAAAGGTATTTATTTAGATGGATATTATTGCTTTAGGTGCATGCAAGCATGATAGTCATCCTTTAATGATTGATTATTTTAATTGGGTAAATTGAGTTAATAATTATGAGTAGTTGTGAAACTGAAAGTTAAAACATTTAGTTTAGTTCGTTGTTGATTTATAAATTGGAATTATGTTTAAATGATGTATTTTAAATATGAATTATTGAGTTATTTGGATTTAGGAAATCCTAATGGTAGTTCATTTAATTACTTGAGTTGCTTGTTTTTAATTACGTATTCTTCTATAATTATGTATTGGGGGGATATTTGTTATTGTGAAATGTAAGTCTTCCAGAGATTGTAAATTGTGAAAGGCTTGTTGTGTCTTTTGTTCACCCTTTGAGATTTCCTTAGGTAGTGCACATATTGGGATTTAGTATTTGACATTCATAGGGATGTGTTACCTCTTGAGTTATGGTAGTTATTTGTTATTAGTTTTTAGTGCACTATCTAACCTTGGGTTGTGGAATAAGGGTATGTGCAGGATCATGATGGGCCAAAAAGTGGCAATATTATGGGTTTTTGTAGGGTATGTGGCTGATGACTTTTTTTTACCCAAAATTGATGAAATAAAAAGGGTTTTTAGAGGAGATTCTCAGCTTTCCACCAATATAAATTATGATTTAGTTTGAATTTAATAAATAATTACTATTCATTTTCTATTAGAATTACGACTAAAGTCCTAATCGATAGGTTGAGAAAAACATCTATAGCTTTCAACGGTATCACATTTTTTGAATCTAAAACATGTGTCACATTCTATGCTTCACATAATATAGGATTAAAAAAAGAAAAATTAAATTTCATGAGTTTTTGACCAAGTTAAGGTGGTAAGACATACGAGTTTTTATATTTTTTAAAAGTTGTAATAAAAAAATTCATAATTAATTATTTACTTGGAAAAAAATTACAAAAAAATATGCATCACATCCGGACATGAGTCCTATACTTAAATATAAAATCTTATAAAAAAATATTATCATTTTATTATGGTTAGGGTGGTTAGACAGACACCTACTTCTTATTTTTCCCTGAAATTTAAGTACTACTTCATTGAAATTTCAAATTTTCACTAAATAGATTTTATTTATTTTAAATAAACCTAGTAGTTTAGAAACTACATTCAATTTTCTACAGATTCTATTCTTACATATTTTTGAAATAATATAGATAACTTATTCAAATTTTTACATCAAGTTTCCTAACACTGATTTTTTTGAATTTTTTGCCACTTAAGGGCCTGTTTTTTCCATGATGATCCTGCACATACCCATAAGTTATTGTGTTTTCAATAGAAGAGTGGCTTTCAACAAGGGCCGACACACAAAGTGGTGTCAGGACAACTCGTGTGAGTCAATTTAATCAATGGAAATTAAATAACCTATATTAGGGGAAAGGGTAGCTTAATACATTTAACTTGATAATTTAGCCTCGCTCATTAGTTCAAGGTTTGTGTTAGAGTTGAGATAAGTTGGGAAAGCCTGGAATGACAAGATCATTATCTTGTCTTCTTGAAAGATAATCAATTCCGCATTGGATTGCACGTGGGACCCACTTTCGTAAGAGGTCACAAGGGTAACCCAAGATGGGGGCCGAAGCCTAGGAAGATTCTCTAGGGTAACCCATGCAACTTTGTGATGAAACTCCTCCTATGACAATAGTCGGTTTGTATTGTATAGTGGTTGTACTTGATTCAGTGGTTCTAGAAGCAACACAACCTTATGTTATGTGTTTATTGGTACAGTGTTGTTTTGCATGTTGCCTATGTCTATAGGTAGTAGGTTTGTCTTGGTTTCCTTTTACTATCTCCCAGCATGGGGGTTGGGCCTATGGGTACCACATGGCTGGGTAGATCATGCATCTTACACTATTGGGATTTCTCTGCTTGTTCGTGATGGCAGGATCTTCTAGTTTGGGGAGCTCATGTGCATCTATGGGTATGTTACTTCTCTTATGTTCATTGTATTAGTGGGAAACTATTTATTTATACTCCTCATTTGTATTCAAGGAGGATCCATGTATATTGTAATTGTATCATTTGTATGATCTATCTCATCTTGGAGATGAGCTTTGTAATGGTATATTGACTTAATGTAATCTTTGGAAGAATTCAGCTATTGTATTTGTATATTATGCAATGGGTTAATGCTTTGATGTATGTTGTTTATCATGAGTTAATCTCATATGCTATGGTTAGATTAATTTTGTAAGTTTTTGGATTCACATGTAGACGCATTGTGTGGCCTAGAGGATGTATGTGTTTAGAGTAGATTACTTTACTTTCTATTGTTACTCTTTTCAAGAAAAAAATTAATTGTGCTTCCATAGTATTGCATCGTCCTCTAGGTTATGTGGCGGCATTTTACATGTCACAGTGGTGGCTCACAATCTTGATAGAAGTTGAAGCTACAAAACAATAATCAACAATGCATTATTGAAAATAACATAAACTATTCAATTGCTTTGGTAATTTTATAATGCTAAATATTATTGTTGTCGTCGACACTATATGAAAACCAAACATGAAACAATGTTTCCATCCTAGGATGTGCCAAGTGATGTTTATTTTATTTGCTCTTGTGCTGATTTCTCTATTGACAAGTCCACCTATGGATGTATATGTGTGTTGTCTACATATAAGTATAGATGCATATATATATCTGTATAGATTTTTCTTTCTAAGCCTATATGTGGATTTTTTTATTACTTTGTAACCATCATCACTACATGGAAGCCATAAATGAAATAATATTTTTGAAGCTATTCAACAAAAATCAACAATGCGTATATATGTGCATCTAACTTCAGATATATATATATATATATATGTTAATGTATATATATATAGCGGTGTAGATTTTGTTTTACAATTGCATATATATGTACGGCATGCATTGAATGCATATGTAGGAATATGTTTCTTGGAAATATATAGACACAAAAAGTATGTGTTTCTTTTGTTGTGTTTCATTTTTCTTTTGCTATGTGCAGATATGTATGTATGTGAAATTAGATGTAGACAACATTCATATATACTCCTCCCCATGTATATTATTTTGTGAAGATAGTTGTTATTTGACTCATCCTCCAAAAATAATTCTTACAATAATAGGCTTTATATTAATCATAATAAGAAACATTGGTTTCACCATTCATCACAATGGTGGACAATGTATGTTCTTTCTTAGGGGTTTGATGAGAGCCTATGAGGCTCCATGACCCATTATGGTAGGGTGGAGAGTAGACCTTCTTTTGTTGTGTTTCATTTTACTTTCCCTATGTGCAAATATGTATGTTTGTGAAATTAGACACAGACAACATTCATCCCTATGTGCAGATATGTATGCAAGTGAAATTAGATGCAGAAAAGTGATATTGCCATGCCAGCCTGTGCCAAGTGATGTTTATTTCCCAACTTTTTCCAAATGATGTTTATTTCCTTTGCTCTCATGATGATTTCTCTATTGACAAGTCCACCTATGGATATATATGTATGTTGTCTACATATAACTTTAGATGCATATGTATTTGTATAGATCTTGCTTTGTAAGCATATATGTGGACTGTTTTATTACTTTCCAACCATCACCACTACATGGAAATCATAAATGAAATAATATTTTTGAAGCTATTGAACAACAATCAACAATGTGTATATATGTGCATTTAACTTCAGATACATATATATCTGTGTAGATTTTTTTTGCAACCGCATATATACATATTGGATGCATTGGATGCATATGTAGGAATATATTGCTTGGAAATATATACACACAAAAAGTATGTGTCTCTTTTTTTTTGTTTCATTTTTCTTTTCTTGTGTGCAGATATAAATGTATGTGAAATTAGATGTAGACAACATTCATACATACTCCTCCCCATGTTTATTGTTTTGGGAAGATCCATAACATGTGTGAAATTAGATGTAGCCAACATTCATATATAGTACTACCTATTATGCATGCAACAAATGCAATGAATATATACATACTTACAAAACAAAATCTATGCTAATGTATATGTTACAACCATCCCTACTACATGAAAACTATACAACAATTAATGTTGATGAAAATCGGAATTTAATTATAAAATACATTGATAGCACCATTGATTACACTAGTGGATAATGTATGTTAGTTTGCAACTATAATCAATGGTTAATAGTGCAAACTATTACCACAATCCACACAAAAACAACCAACAATGCCTTATCGAGAAGAACATGAACTATTTTATTGCTTTTCAACCATCATCACCACACATAAACCATACAACAATTAATGTTGATGCCAACTAGCATTTAATTTCATTGACCTTCTCTATTGATGTTCCAAATGCTTTTAATATAAAAAATAGAAGAATCTGCCACCTTTTTTCTGACTGGGCGCTGAATGCCAGAAGGGTTAAATACTAGGAAGGCTGATGAAAATTCCAACCAAAGTGCACACAATAAGGGAAAACCACAAAACTAGAGGTTTCATAATTTTTCATTTGGTTTATGTAGTTTTAATTTTCTTGTGTTGGTTGAGTGTAGAGTTTATTGATGCTACATGTGAGTTCATAAAGTTATGTTGCATATGTCTATCTTTGATATTGCTACAATTGCATAACTTAGAATGATAGGCTCTATATTAAGTGCAATAACAAACCCTTTGTAGAGAATTTCAAAAATATTCTATGTTCTTGCAAAAAAACCAACCAAGAACATACATTGTTCATCATTGCGATCAATCATGGCATCACCAAGACTTTTGTATTGATTTTACAACCATCACCCTATTAAAAAAACAAAAAAATATCCTCCAACCACATTCATAGAAGTTTAACAATAGATGATTGAATTTGCACCTTCACAGATGCTTTCCATCCTGGAATCAACATTTATTGTTGTATGGTTTTTGTGTAGTGGAAATGCTTGTAATATCACTCTCCATATAAAATCCTGGAAAACATAGCAAAAGTCTACATAATTTTTGATAAGTCATGGTTGGGTGTTGTTCTATGGCTTTACCTGCTATCAAAGCTATGAGCCAGGACAGCGAGCTTTTTTGAAGGTTGAAGTTTGATCACCCTATTCAACACATGTATCAATACATACATATATATAAGTTTACATCCATCTATATATGTATATTGTCTACATCTAATTCGACATACATACATTTTTACACATACTATTTTTTGTGTATATATTTCCAAGCAACATATTCCAACATATGCATCCAATGCATGATGTTGGTTACCAAGGCTTGGTGCTTCAACATTAATTGTTATATGGTATCCGTATAGTGACGATGTTTGCAATAACACCTACCATTTTAAACTTGAGAAAACATATTCCTTTCCCACAAAAAAATTGGCATTTATGATTTTCCCTTTTGTAACCATTACAGATTGTGGTTTATGTGACTATGGAGGACAACCACACACCATTGTCATGTGCTTGTGAGAGGAAAAATAATTTTTTGGTTGCATCTCATTGTTTATCCCCCACAAGAACATGATAGTGGTGTATGTTGCTCCATTCGACATAACAATTTTCAATGTTTTGGTTGGCTTGGTTTTCATGTTGTACATATCTACAATTTTTTGTTTTTTGGATATATAGGTGTCTAAAGTTAGATGCACCTTTTTAGTTATTATTTCTTTGAGCCTCAAAAAGGAATTGTTAAAATGATAGGTTCTATATTAGGTGTAATAAAGAACATTGATTTCACCACTGATCATGGTGATGCACAATGTATGTTCTTGCTCGGGGGTTTGGTGAGAGACCATAAGGCTCCATGACCCAATATGTCAGGGTTGAGAGTAGGCCTTCTTTCGATGTGTTTCATATTATTTTCCCTATGTGTAGTTATGTGTGTCTATGAGGTTAGATGCACATAACATTCATATGTATGATAGGTTGTATATTAATTGTAATATTAAACATTGTTCTCCATATTTATTATAGTGGTAGATAGTATACCTATTTTCTACATGTAATTCCACATACATACATTTCCACACATTCTTTTTGTGTCTATATATATCCAGGAAACAAATCCCTATAAATGCATCTAAGGCATACAATGCCTACATATGTTCTTGCAAAACAAAATCTACATAGATATATAGGTATTTGATGTTAGATGCACCTTTTTAGTTATTATTTCTTTCAACCTCAAAAATGAGTTGTGAGAATGATAGGCTATATATTGTGTAATAAGAAAAATTGGTTTCACCATTGAACAAAGCGGTGGACAATGTATGTTCTTCCTCGGGGGTTTGGTGAGAGCCAACCAGGCTCCATGACCCAATATGGTAGGGTGGAGAGCAAGCCTTCTTTTTTTGTGTTTCATTTTATATTTCCTATTTGAAGATGTGTATGTTTGTGAGACTAGATGCATACAACATTCATATGTATGATAGGATGTATATTAAGTGTAATATTAAACATTGATCTTAGCATTGATTATAGTGGTAGAAAATTTATGTTCTTGCTTGGGGGTTTGTTGGGAGCCCTCAAGGCCCCATGACACAATATGGTAGGGTCGAGAGAGAGCCTTCTTTTAGTGTGTTCCTAATCTTGTTGCTTTACTACTTATAGAAGTGGTTATACATTGATACAAAATTCTCTATTTTTTAATCGTTCACCAAAAAAAATTATGTGTGGACATGTATGTATCTGAAATTACCTACAAACAACATTCATATACATCTACATTTAAACTTGTTGATACACATATATATACATCTTTGTAACTTCTGATTTCCTTGCTTCATGTCCATCACACCCATATGCACCTATGTTTAGAACTTCTCCTCTCAATTCTTGTTGTCCATCACATGCTACTAAACAATTATGATGTTTTTTAGTTGGCTCAACCTCTTTAGCTATACCATTTTTCTTTAATTTGGTGTTCGCAAACACTTTATTATTTTTCTCATATTATGGTTGTAGGCTCCTCAACCTTGTTCAAGTTCTAGTCCTACATCAAGTGTGGACCAAAAAAGGGTAGAAAAATGCCAAAGAAACCAAATCTATTATGTGTGGCATAGAGACCAGATCTATTAATGGCATTGGTCCAAATACTTGCAAGAAAGAGCCATCATATTCTGTACTTACTTGGCCCCACCTAATCACAAGGCCGCATCGTACTTGCTACGAAGCTTTTTCGAAACACATGCTCGCTTTTGTAGTCCCACACCCTCCATCCCTTGGTAGCTTCCACACAACCTTCCCAGTGAAGGTGCCTCAACAACAGGTGGTTGTAGATCTCAAAAAAACCTTGTTGTTCATGGCTTTCCATCCATGTCATCATCCCATCACTATTTTAACAACATATTTGGAGATTATTTTTGTGTTGTAATGAATTCCTTCCACTAGAGCATTGATGCTTTGTCTGGTTTGAAAGTTTGTAGTGTTTGTAAGGAAAGGTATGTCAGCATGAAAGTGCAAGAATCCAATCCAGATGTTGTTTGTCTATGTTTTGCTTCTAAAAAGGGCATCCATCAATTCAATTGAATGAACCAGATGGATCTAGGATGAAAGCCTCCCATCCTTGCAAAGATAACCCAAGTTGAAGAAATGCTTATAGCTAGAGTTTCTCCAGTTTTGCAAGTGACCAATGTTATAGGAGGCCAATACAAATATATTGGCTATAGTATAAGCTTCCCTCAAGACATCACGACCATTGAAACCTTTTTTCCATGTCACTTGCATGATGTTGAAATGGTGATTGTTCAAAGAACTACCATTCAAGGAATGGACTATGATTGCTATGTTGACAAACATAATGTCATGGCTTCATTGATATACAAAATTAAAAATGGTCCATACTATAGTTATTTTTCAATTGACTATGATGCTTTAAATTTGTTTCTAGATACAAGTACTAACATCTCTTATCTTCTCTACATAATGAAATAACTTGTACAGAACATAGTTGAACCAATGGCAACTTTAGAAATTACTACTAATGAGGAAGTTGAGCTTGAGGACTCATCATCATTTATTCCATTGATGCCCAAACCTCCCTAGAAATTGTAGGAAATCAAAGATACCTTGCAGATTGAATATATTACTCAAGATACTTTTCCTTGGCCTGAGATAAATTCTAGCCCTATAAATGAATAAAATACAGATGGGTTATTAAGCATGTCTTTTCCAACATTGTTCCCCACTAGAACAACAATGCCCCTACAGTCGAGAAGCATACAAATTCACTTACATGAATATGCATTGCACTTGATAAGACACTATGATAATAGATTTTGGTGTCATGTTAGATTTAGATATTACCTTTATAATTTAATAATGAGACATCAAAGCCAACATTTAGCTTTTATTTTCATGAAAAAAAATTGGAAGAAAGGATCCCAAAGTTTGTGGTTGTACTACGACTATTGCTTCAGGATGCACCAGACACCTAGATAGAAAACTAGCTCATTTTCTTTGGCACACATTTGTGAGGGACATGCTCATATTGGGGAAAGTGTTGGCAAGAGCTCGTTGCAATGATCCACCAACTTGGGACATTGACTCTCTTTTTCACTTTGAGCTCCGCACACACAAAATGGCCTGATTTGCATAAGGTACTTGATCTTGGTGCCCAGTCATAGTTTCCATACTCTCCAAATGCTTCATGGAAAATTTTATCCATAACCCACATATAACAGCCTTGTACATGTACTTATGATTCACCATTTTTTGTGATGAGGTTATTGAGAGGCTTTTCCATACAAAGGATTACTGGTATAGGTATGAGTGGCAACGCCATGGATCAACACATTTCCATGGTTTCTTGTGGCTTCTAGGTGCCTTGAATATAGACATGCTTGACTGGTCCAAGCCACACAAGGTGCAAAAGGAAAAAGGATTCTTTGATCGCTATGTTTCAGCATGGAATCCTCATTCCCTAGAACAACTAATATCAAGATTCCACCACTCTTCTTTGGAGGACTCATGTTTGATTGACACTTTGAAAATTTTCTTGCATGGACCCAATGGTGGATTACAAACAACTGGAAAACATGGTGTAGAGGCATACCAAATTTACTCAATACACATGCCTTAGGAAAAAAGGTCACCAATGACAATGCTACTACAAACCTCCATAGAATGCACAACCATCATTGACATTGGCAATTGACAATGAATCAAACAAATACTATAAGCCAACAAGAAATGATGAGCACCTCAATATCCACAACCCTAAGATGCTTGCAATCTGGTGAGCAAACATTGATTGCCAACCAATCTTGTCAAGACAAATTGTGCTAAACTACATTTCCAAATATGTATCAAAGTCTGAAAAAAAGTTTGAAAGCTATATTGATATCTTGCAAAGGCTTGCAAATACAAATTCATCTGGGGATAAAGCATTACTTTCCTATCAAAATTTCATGTTGAACTTGGTTGGAGATCATCACATTGGTGCAAAATTTTCCCCTTGCCATGTCAAGCTAGAATTTCCTATCTTTGAATGTGAGTAGGAAAATATTCCACTGTTTGAAAACAACTGATAATGGTGAAGAGATTGCAAGTAGTTATATTCATTGTTACATGCAAAGACTAGCTGAGATAGATACTATATCCCTTATTTAATCTGCACAACTGTATACACATCAAAAAAAATGAAAACGCAGGGGTTGTCGTTTGTGACCACACCTTGCTACCACCATTGTTTACCCGCTATTCAAGTTTCCCCCCTAAGAATTGTGATACCTTCGAAACATTTTGTTGGTTAGAATTGCTACTATACAAGCCTTTTGAAAATGTCAAAGTAGATATAGGCCTCACTAGAGATAGTATAACACAGAAGAAAACTACTTCAACAGTTAAATGTTCCCATTGCAATTAGTATTGTTGAAACTCCTCAGCAAAATACACCTAAATATGGTGATGATGAGCAACTTCAAGCAGAGCTCTTCCTTGCAATTGGTGAACAAGTAATGTTAACAACAAATATTTGGGTGGAAGTTGGCCTGGTCAATGGATCATTGGGTAGTGTCAAGTCTATCATATATGCTAGGGGTGGTAAACCACCTCAACCACCTAAATATGTTGTTGTACACTTCCTAAACTACATTGGCCCAACATGGGATCAAGACAACCCAAAATCCATCCTCATTCCCCCAATCACACAGGGAAGTTGAACACAACTCCCCTTAATGGTGTAGTCATGGTAGGAGGGTCCTCAAAGAGAACAATCCAGACCATGTAGCAAGAGTAACACAACAAAAGAAACACATATTTTGGAGGAAAATTCAGATTCAAATATTATAATTAACAGAAGTCTTAGTTACAATCGACTAACAACATCTGGGCTTATAGATTCGACTCACAGGCCTGATATAACATGTTCAAAAATACAACATTCCAATATGCTCCTATATGTGAGATGAATATTACATATTAGATCTATCTTAATCTTCTAGATAAAATTATACTATTCTAATGATCTATTACAATATTTATATCATATCTACAATTCTAGAATCATCCACGTAAGCCAAAGATCATCACATTCTCCAAGGAAAGAAAATGTAATGTGTGCATGAATAGGTCAACCTCAAATTTGAATTACTCTTCACCAGGTGCATAAGATGAAGTGTGTACCTATAATTAAGGTCAGGGAAACTCAACGAGACATTTAAAATGACACCGTTAAGATCTATAAGATATGGGGATGATCCACCCACGATCAAACTTGCTGCTAACTTTGAAAATTATTCCAGCGTCAGTTCAAGAAACTACCACTAAATCTAGAAGCAATAACATGCCAAAAAAAGATCCAATTGCACTAAAATCTTGGAATAAGGAAAATGAACATGTCGAAGATGTACACAAAGATCCACAGGGTCTAGTGAGAAAATATGATGAATCCACCAACATGAACTGGGAAAGAACAGAACAAGAACAAAAATTTGAAAGGAAATATTTTTGGTTGATGCAAGATTGCCAATAACCAAGGATGCTCCTGCATCAGACGTCTAGGGTTGATGAAAAGTGAAACCCTCACTTTGTTGAAGCCAAAGGAAAACCAAGATGGTCTACATCAGCCTAAGAAATCCAAGAAGAATCCTCCACTAGTCTACCTTTCCACCTCATAAGATATTCTTTGTACTTCCTTCCACAAGTCTTCCTCCCATCTCTTTTATCTCAGTTGGTTGTTTGTTAGGAAACTGATTCTCCAACTTTTTTTTATTGTTCTCACTAAATTTTTCTTCATGATACTAGTGTAGATCTACAATGTTGAATATAGGTGATATACCCATGTCGTCCGGTAACTCCACTTCATATGCATTTCCTGAATCAAACTTCTTCAAGATCTTACAAGGTCCAATCTTTCTCATCTTTAGCTTATTGTATGTGCCAACTAGAAATCTTTCCTTCCTCAAATCCATCATCACTTCATCTCCAACTTTGAACTCCTTATGTCTCCTCTTTTCATCTGCTCTCTCCTTATACTTCTTGTTCATATCTTCCAACTATTGTTTCACTTGAGTATGCATATTCTTCATGTGTTTTGTAAATTCCTCTACTTTTGCACTCCTTTAATCTTCCATACTGATGTCTCTCAACTCTAATATCTCTCTAGGATGAACTCCAGTAACAATCTCAAAAGGTGTCTTCCCTGTACTCTTATTCACTAAATTATTTTAATCAAACTCTACTTGTGCAAGGACCAAATCCCAACTTCTAGTCTTCTCTCCAACCAAACATCTTAGCAAATTCTCCAAACTCCTATTTCCTACCTCTATCTATCCATTAGTCTATTAGTGAAAAGTAGAACTAAACTTCAAATATGTCTTCAACTTCTTCCAAAGTTTCCTCCAAAAGTAACCAACAAAATTTTCATCTCTGTCTAAAACAATACTCCTAGGTAATCCATGCAATCTGACCACTTCTTTGAAAAAAAATCTACTACATGTACTACATCTATTGTCTTCTTACAAGGTATAAATTGTGCCATCTTAAAAAATCTATCCACCACCACAAATACAAAATCATTACCTCTTTATGTCTTCAAAAAACCAAGTATGAAATCCATGTTGATATCCTCCCAAGGTTTCTCCAGAACTATCAAAGGCTTATACAATCCAACATTCTAACTACCTCCATTTGCAACTTGACATACTCTCCAACTCTACACAAATATCCTAACATCCTATGCTATTGTCTTATCAACTCCAAAGTGTCCTGACAATCCTCCACTATGCTTTTCTTTCACCAAGTTATCCTTCATTGAACTTCAGGGTATACACAACTAATTACCTTTGAACAACAAGTCCTCTTGAATGAAATAATCCAACCATTGACTCCTATCCTCCAAAACTAGTTCTTTACTCTGAGTCTTCCTCATACAAGTTCTTCAACTCTTTAAAACCTAATACCTCCACTCTCATTTCTGTTAGTAAATTCCTTCTCCTACTCAAAGAATAAACAACTCTATTTGACTTTCCACTCCTATGTTTCAAAACAAAAGTATAGGTCTAGAAGAATTCTACCTATCTCATGTGTCTTTGATTCAATATACCCTAACTATTCAAATATTGCAACGCTTGATGATCTGTGTACAACACAAACTCCTCAGGCAACAAATAATGTCTCCACATTTTCAAGGCTTGAACTATGGAATAAAATTCTTGATCATACACTCAATATCTTCTCCTAGCATCATTCAACTTCTCACTGAAATAAGCTACAGGTCTTCCTTCTTGACTCAATACAGCTCCAATTGCATTTCCACTTGTATCACAGTCTACTTGAAATACCTTATTAAAATATGGTGAATCCAACACAGGTTGTTGAGTCACCTTCTATTTCAACAACTCATAACTCCGGTCTGCTCCAAACATCCACCTGAAATATTTCATACCTCCTCTCATTGTTTTTGTCATAGGACTGCAAATAGAACTAAAATTCTTAATGAAATTCTAGTAGAAACTAGCCAATCCATGAAATGATCTTACCTCTCCAATTCTATCTTCTATAGGCCACTCAACAATTGATCTTACCTTCTCAGGGTCCATCTTCAATCCATCCATAGATATCACAAATCCCAGATATACAAATTATTCCTTCATGAAATTACACTTCTTAATGTTGATCAACAACTACTCCTCTCTCAACCTCTACAAAACTTGTCTTATATGCAACAAGTTTTCTTCTTTTCTTTTATTGAAAATCAAGATGTCATCCAAATACACAATCACAAACTTACCCAATAATTTCTTCAATACCTCATTCATTAGCCTCATGAAAGTACTCGATGCATTTGTTAATCCAAAAGGAATCACTAACCACTCAGACAATCTTTTGTTCATCTTGAATGTTGTCTTCCACTCATCCCCTTCTCTGATCCTGATTTGATGATATCCAGTCTTCAAATCTATCTTTGTAAATTATTTAGCTCCACTTAGATAATACATAATGTCATCCATTTGGGGCAAAGGAAATCTATACTTCACTCTGATCTTGTTTATAGCTCTAGAATTTGTACACATCCTCCATTCTCCATCCTTCTTAGGTGCTAACACATTAGGTATTGCACATGGACTTAATATTTCTCTGATCAAACCCTTCCTCAACAACTCTTGCACTTGTGTATTCAAATCCTCATTCTCTGTTAGTGTCATTTGTTGTGCTGATTTATTAGGAAAACTAGCTTCAAGAATCAAATCCATGCAATGAAGTTAATACTCTTCACAGGGGGCAATCCATTAGGTACATTATCTAAAATTATCTCCTCATACTCTGTCAACAACTCCTTTATCTCTTTTGGGTGTTCCTCTACATGATTTAAGTATTCATCCTTCTTATGAACCAAGGCAAAACACATGTTCTCATGTCTCAATCCATCCATAAATCTCCTTCCATCAACTAGACAAACCCTATCATTCATACAAACTTCAAGTTTAGGGACGTCTTCCAAAGGAAACAAAGTCTACTTCATCCCATTAGCAAAAATGGTGTATATATTCTTCTTTCCATCATGAATAGCTTGTCTATCATACTACCAAGGTCTTCCCAACAAAACATGGCATATATGCATAGGCATGATATCACACAAAACTTCATCATGGTAATTTCCTATCTTCAATTCCACCAAACATTGTTCACTTACCAAAATATTATGCTCATCTTGAATCCACGCTATTTGATAGGGCTTCAGGTGTTTCAATCTTTTCAAATTCAGTTCGGTCACCATCTCTTCAGAAACCAGGTTCTCAGAACTTCCACTATCAACAATCACTTTGAAACATTTACCAACCACCTTGCATCTGGTCTGAAACAAATTCTTTCTCTGCAATGGCTCCTGGTCCATCTCACTTTGACATAATACTCTCCTATTCACCAACAATTCTCCATCTCCTAGTTTATTAGATGATGTAGCATGATCTTCCTCAACAAAGGTTGTTGTTCTATTGTTTTATGTCTTTCTACTTGTCTCTCGTTGATTGCATTAAAATGCACTATGTCCTTCTCCACCACATTTATAACCAGTTCCCTTGAATGTTCTTTCTCTTGTCCTCTATCATCTCTTCTATAACCTTCATTCTGGTAACCACCATATCCTCCTCTTCTATAATAGTTTTCATCAACTCTATGGTACGAATTTTCATTCTTACTGACCTCCTTATCATTATTCTAATTTGGAAAAGATCCTCTTCCTCCTCCAGTAAAAGTTCTTCCTCTTTGAATTCTTCCACTTCTTCCTCTTTGTCTTTGCTCATGTCTTTTGTTTAGCTTCGCTTCTTCCTTTAGGGAACACTGATATGCCTCTTCCACACTCAAAAACTTGATCGAACTTATTTCATCCTATATTGATGACCTCAAGCCATTCACATATCTAGCTACTTGCTCAATCTCATCCTCTGAATGTCTAGATCTGATATTCAACTTGTAAAACTCCTTAGTATAATTTGTCACACTTGATTCCTTCTGCTTCAAAATTTTCAACTTTTAGAAAAAACTATTCTGATAATCTGTAGTCATAAACTTTGTTTTGAACTTATTCACCATCTGATCCCATAACTTTATCTTTTCTTTTCCTCTTCTTTTCCTATCTATCTACAAATGTTTCCACAAAAGGGATGCACATCTTTTCAACTTTGTACAAGCAACCTTCACCTTTTTATCTTCAGTGGTACCTTCAAATTCAAAATACTTTTCCATCTCTATAATCCAATCAAGTAATTCTTCTGAATCTAACGTACCATTATAATCTAGCGGATTGAAATGGGGTTTTGTATTCACTCTAGTTAGGGCTCTTATGAACCTCTCTTCTCCCTGATCAAGGCCAGGTTTCTCTTATCTTCCTCTTTCTTCCTATACTTCTACCTCTTCATCACTCACATCATCAATTGGTCGATCTCTCCTTTGGGCCATTTCAATTGCATCTAATCTAGCAACAATTCCTCTCACCATCTCCATTAAAGCTTGTTTTGCATTTCCACACGCTCTATTTCCTCTACCATTTCTTCTTCCTACCATCTTTTCACAAGTCCTCTATAAATGTAGGTAGAATCCTCAATCTACCACCCTACAACAAATCTTCAATAGGAATCCATGAAATCTGGCACTCTCACAAGGAATGAATCTCACTTTGATACCAATCTGGCACAATCATGGTAGGAGGGTCCTCAAAGAGAACAATCCAGACCGTGTAGCAGGAGTAACATAACAAAAGAAATATTAACCTCATTAATAGAAATATTAGTTACAATCGGCTAGTAACTTCTAGGATTACAGATTCTGCTCGTAGGCTTGATATAACATGTTCAAAAATACAACATTCCAATATGCTCCTGTATGCGAACTAATGATTACATATCAGATCTATATTAATATTTTGGATCAAATTCTACTATTCTAGTGATCTATTACAATCTTTATATCGTATTTGCAATTCTGAAATCATCTACATCGGCCAAAGATCATCACATTCTCCAAGGAAAGAAAATGTAATGTGTGTATGAATAGGTCTGCCTCAAATTTGAATTACTCTTCAATAGGTGCATAAGATGAAGTGTGGACCTATAATTAAGGTTGGGGACACTCCATGGGACATTTAAAATCACACTCTTAATATCCACAAGATACGGGGACGATCCACCCTTGATCAAACTAGCTGCTAACTTTGAAAATTATTCAAATGCCAGTTCAAAAAACTGCCACTAAATCTTGAAGCGATAACTTGTTGGAAAAAGATCTAATTACACTCAAATCTTGGAATAATGATAATGAACATGTCGAAGATGTACACACAAATCCAAAGAGTTTGGTGAGAAAATATGATGAATCCACCAACATGAACTAAGCAAGAATTGAACAAGAACAAAAAAATGAAAGAAAATATTTTTCATTGATGCAAGATTTCCAATAACCAAGGATGCTCCTACATCACTTGACAATGGCTTGGGAAATAAAAATACACAAATCTCAAGGCTTGACACTGGGGAGAGCTACAATAGATATTGGAACTAAAGAAAGACAAGGACTAATGTTCACAACTCTGTCCTGTGTAAAATCAATTACAGGAATATACAAAGATCTTCCTTTCTCTTTTGATAGATACTCTAGATTACATGCCAAAAAATATAGTGCAATCCAAGTCAAAGAAGAGAATCACCTCCAACAATTGTGTTCATTTCCATCATGACTAAATGTTTCTATTCTTTATGGTGAATATAACACTTCTTTCCCTCTCCATTTCAATGAATATAGAATTTCCATCCTTTCTAGTTTTGCTTCCTTGTCGTTCCCTCCATAGTGGAGTTGCAATCACTCCCATCAAGTTGTGCAGAGTTTTGCTTCTATGGTGATTACTAAGAGAAGTTATTGTTCAATTCTTGCATTATTATTCTCCTCTCCTCCAATGACAAACCTAAATTCCTTCCTCTTCTTTGGTTAACCATATAAATTTTATATTTAATTTTGCTCTAAATTCCTTCCTCTTCTTTGGTCAATGGTGCCACTACTAGTGCTCTCGCCTTTGAACTGTTTGTGTCTAACTATATCTGATTGAAACCATTTTAGATTGGAAACTTTCTCAGTTGTAACTACAGATCTCGATAATGCTAAATAGCTTCACGATCACATGTTTTGCATGGTGTATGAGATGCAACTACATTCCATTTATATACAAGGTAATTATATATGTCCTTTATTCTATCTCTTATTTCATAATTGCATCTCAAATTATTTGTCATAAATGATACAAATGTATATACTTTTAAAAATGTATAACAATGATTTCAACTCAATGAAATTCTCATGTGCTGAAACAGAATTATATGGGAGTTGTAATCATAAACATACTGCATCCCACACTGTTCACAAGGTATGCCTGCATCTTATTCATTTGATCTATTCTATTGTAGGTGCATTACATAATTTTTTTTATAAATTATAGAATTGTTTATATTTCCTAATTTAGATATTGTCTACCAATGACACATGTTCATCACACTGAACTTCACATTTTCCTTGTGTGTAACTATATCTGATTGAAACCATTTTAGATTGCAAATGTTCTTAGTTGTAACTGCAAATCTCCACAATGCTAAATAGCTTTGCGATCACATGTTTGGCATGGTGTATGAGCTACAACTGCATTATATTTATATACAAGGTAAGGCTAAATGTCCTTTATTCCATCTCTTATTTCACAACTGCATCTCTAATTCTTTGTCATAAATGATACAAACTACATATACTTTTAAAAATGTATGACACTAATTTCAACTCAAGAAAATTTTCATGTACTAAAACATTGGTTTCACCATTGATCAAAGTAGTGGACAATGTATTTTCTTGCTCAGGGGTTTGGTGAGAGCCCATGAGGTGTCATGACCCAATATGGTAGGGTGGAGAGTAGGCCTTCTTTTTTTGTGTTCATAGTGCATCTTGTTGCATGCACAAGGTATGCCTACATCTTATTTATTTGATCCCTTCTATTGTAGGTGCATTACATATTCTTTGTTATAAATTATAGAACTATTTATATTTCCTAATTTACATATTGTCTACCAATGACACATGTTCATCACACTAAACTTCACATTTTCATTTGATTTTTGTAGAACATACTATAGACCAAAAATCTTGTTTCACATAAGATTGTAATGTCTTAGTCAGTGACCTTTCATCTCAACTTATTTTCATGAGTTTTGTGGATCTTTTCATGGCATTAGATCTTCTATGAATTCATCCTTGCCACAAGGATTTCACTCAAGGACTATCGACTACTCTTATTTTTAGTTTTGAGGAGTCTTAGCTATTAAAACATTTTTCCATTAACGAATGCATTGATAATGGTTTCACTTTCTATTATGATCCTAAAATTGTTGAGTTTTCAAATTGCATAATGGGGATTTTGAGGAAGTAATGTGTTATAAATGACCTTTGAGAATAATCACAATGACTGCAAAATAGATTAGAATGGTGAAATAAACAATTTCATGCAACAATAAACTCTCAAGATATATTCCAATTACAAGTAAAGGCATATTTAGAAATAAAATAAAAAATATATAGTTTAGTTATTTTTATCAATCTACTTTTTTATTAACATCAACATAATTTTGTGGATGCAATTATCTCTTTATTGTTATGGTTGTGCATGAATTATGTAAATATACTTATTTGACATTTGTATGTCCTATTCCAACTCAATTATATTCTAATCTTTCACATAATTGTATTATCCTTTTGAGATAATGTATATGTATCTCAACCTTATATATTCCCTATTGTCTTAGCGTAATGGTATCATAAAAGGGTTATTAATGATGACATGAGGATTTTTAGATGTGGTCACTTGATCTCTCTCAGGTGTTACTATGCCTAGCTATTATATACCTTCTTGTGCTTGGATGTAGATTGACTTCAATTAGCTTACAATCTGTGTTCTTGCAAAATTGTTTTTGAAATACTGTACAAAGGGTTTTTTCAATATATACCTCTTCCCACTTTCTTTCTCTCAGCTCCCTTATTTGTCCAATGATTGCAAAAAATGGGGAAAATTTTATCAGAGTTGAGACTTTTGTATTGAACGGTGCAATCAATTGTGGCATCAATGTTCCATATAACACTTAAAATATAGCTTATCATTCCAAGAATGTCCCAAAAAAATAAACATAGGGATCAATATGTATCAATGATGTTTTCATCTACTATGACATACATACATATCTACACATAGGGGAAATACATTATCCATCACTGCGAACAATGGTGGCATCAATGTTCCATATATCACTTAAAATATAGCTTTTCATTCCAAGAATGTCTTAGTATGTATCAATGTTGTTTGCATCTACTATCACATACATACATATTTGCTCATAAGGAAAATAAAATGAAACACAACAAAACAAGGCATTGTTCATCACTGTGATCAATGGTGACATCAATGTTCCATATAACACTTAAAATACAACTTATCATTCCCTACGTGTAGATATGTATGTATCCTTGCAACATCACTATAGTATGGATAATTTTCAATTTTATATATCAATGCAACCATGAAATTATGCTTTTCAACATAACAATCATAGTTTGTTCCCTCAATGCCAATTCCTCGAACAATCACATATTCTTTCAATGCACCATTTTCTTGCATGCATATTGTTCTATATGGTCACGATAGAAATTGTACATTTGTATTCACCTCCTATGCTCTCTCCCACATTTTTCTTAGCATCCCCCTCTTTAATTTCTCCTATGCATGTACAAATCTCTGCCATTTGGACTTCCCCTCTGCCTATCGGCTCATCATTGCATGTCACTACATGCAACTGCTAGTTAATAGTTGTTTTAATAATTTTCTATGACTATTATGGTCAAGTAAAAAATAATTTAATTATTTTTCAACTAAATAGTTATGCATAAAATTGTGCAAATTTATTTAATATGAATTATTCTTTTAGAAAGTAATGGTCAACATGAAGAATCTTTCTCTCGGAGGCCATGCAAACGAGGGATGGTAAATGATTTCCACTATCAATATGATGGAAGGAGGGAAATAATAAGGAAATTAATGCATTAAAGGAGCATTAAAGGAATTTATTGTATGTCAAGAGAAGAAAGAGTAACTATTAAAAGCATGTAAATTACAATGGGGCAAAGGAAAATGTAATGATTGCACACGAAGGTTCACTCTCAGTGGTGTGATACACTTTTTTTTCAGGTAATATCAACCAATACTTTCATTTTGGTTATGGATTCTATTGAAGCTAAAAACCAAGTTCTTGATAGCAAATTCATCTGGTTTGGTAAAAAAATTGTTTTCATTTTCCCATGGCACCCCTTTTTTCAACTAGATTTGAAACTATCTAATTCTCTGCCAAAACTCCCTTTTGAATTTTCTGACACAGATATTCTAGAAAAAATTGGCAATTCATTTGGGAAATTTTTACTTTCGGATTCACAGATCTCTGATGATATTTTTGTCATAAGAATTTGTGTGTTGGTAAATCCAAACAAAACTTTACCGAGGGCTTGTAATATCAAATCTTTAGATGGTACATGGCAACAATCCATAATTAAGAATTCAGATTGGTTTAAGAAAGCAGTGATTGAATGTGATGCTCCTCTTTTCAAATGGCTGAAGATTTCACAATCAAAATCTCTAAATGATTTTCTTGGTAAATTGGATAAAACAATGATGGCAATGTCAAATCAATTGAATTATGACATATGTAATGAAATTGATCCTCACTCTACCTTAAACAAACAAACTTCTGATAGAAATGGGCCTAATCAAATCTCTAATCTTCATATGCCTATAGTAAACACAACAATCCAGATTTCCTTCTTACCTAAAAGACCCATTTCTCCAAGCAAAAAATCTGAGGCTGATATGGAGATTTAGGGCAGTGCACTCCCTAATCCCCTTCTAAATGTCACAACTCCATTGGGGAATTTGTTCAAACTTTTTGAAAACCAGAATGCTATTGCTCAGATTCATTATGGTAAAGGGATTTTGACTAGGAACCCTTTTGAAATACTATCCTCTAAAGATTTAACAAATATTGGTTCTGGTTCTGATGGAAAGATAGCTTCAACCAAATTGGGAAATTCAATGGTAGGGTCTAGGTCTCTTCTGCTACAATTTTTTTTATGGGAAATCTTGTTAGTCCCTTGAAAAAGGCCTAAATATAAGGTCTCTAAAGCCTAAAATGGAGATAGGAATCAAGAAAAAAGTGACAAATGTAAATTTCCCTACAAGTAACACAAGAAAGGGATCTAACAACATGGCATTCACCACTTCAGATCAAATCCCCACATCAAAACTTGGGGATTCAGCTCAGGTTAGTAACAGTCCTAGTTTGGCTATGGTCTGCTCACCTTTCCAAACCATAAGTCTCTTAGAAAAAAGACAGAGATATATCTGAACCTGTTGTGATGAGAAGAAAAACTCAATCAATCTCAAGCTTAGTAGACCTAGTTGCCACCCAACCATCCTTAGATAAATCTCTAAATCAATTTTCAAAGGATCAACAATTGATTGATAAAATTCACCAAATAATTAAGGCCTCAAAGAATACTTTCAATGAGGAAACTCAGGGAAAAAAAAATTCAAACATTGAGAATCACATGCTACAAGTTGAGAAAGAACTTGATATTCCCATTATGAATGATGTTCAAGTTGAGGAGCCATCTATGAATCCAATGCAATTGGTTAGCATGGGTGACATGGTTGTAACCCCATCTTTACGAGAAATGTTACCCATCTCTCAATCTCCTATATCTCCATCTATGCCCATGTCTTCACCATAAAAAAGGGGGCGTAAACCAAAGCAGAAGAAAACTCAATTTGAGATTGATGTGGGGATTCAAACTACTTTATTTTCACCTACAAAAAAGAAATGGACTTTTAGCCTGCCGATGAGAAGGTCTGGGGTTGCTAAATAGAACCTGCAGTTGGATTTTGTTGTAGGAAACCTTTCTCAAAATAAAACTCAGGGGAAGAGAGGAGAAGAGTCCTCCCCTCGAGAAAAATGAAGCTCACTTCATGGAATGTTAGGGGCTTAAACACCCCTAACAAGCAGTGCCTAGTTAGGCATCAACTTGACTTAATAAATTTTGATGTGGCTTTACTGCAAGAGACTAACCTGAACTCAAGATCTATTTTTTCACTATTCTAAAAATGGTCCAAATGGAAATTATTTTCTCACTTAGCTTTAGGTACTTCTGGGGGGCTATCTTTTCTCTGGAATGAAAACAATGTTGCTCTTAGGGCAATTTTCTCCTTTTCTAATTGGGGCCTTGCTATAGTAAAAAATAAATTCACTAATATCAAACTCTGGATATTTAAGATATATGGTCCTGTATCTTCCTTTGAGAGACAACATTTATGGAATTCTATATCTTTTGTTCTGCAACCTCTCTCAGATTCCTTGATTGTGATTTTTGGAGATTTTAATGTTTTAGATTATTCTAAAAAGTTAAGTGGTATTATTCCAAATAAAAGAGTAATGAGGGATTTCAAAAATTTTGTCTGTGGAAATAATTTATTTGACTGCAAACCATTGAATGGTTCCTTCACCTAGACCAATAATAGGAAATATTTTTATCAAATCTTTGAACATTTGGATTGTTTCTTACTCTCTTCTTCATGGTTAGACTTGGATTTAGATGTATCTTGTACCATTCATGGTCTCCTAGGATCTGATCACTTCCCATTGTCGTTCAATATCATTGAAAATAGAGCTACTAATAAGATTCTCTTCAAATTTGAACCAAGGTGGTTTCGGGGATTCATCATTCATCCCTTTTATAAAGTTCTGGTGGAAAAATACCCCTTTCTTTTCTGGATCTCGGATGTTTCAGATTGCTAAAAAATAAAATTCCTAAAAGGGAAAATAAAAATGTGGAATAAGTAGCATTTCAGAAATATATTCACAAAAAAAATGTGTCTTCAAAATGAAATTGAATCTTTAAATAATGTTGTGATGGTAAATGGTCTGAACTTAGCTTCTTATGCTCTTCAAAAATCTCTAACTTCACAACTTGAGGAAGTTCTTCGTAGAGAAGAATGCTAGTGGAGACAAAAGTCTCGTGATACATGGCTTGCAGATGGTGATAGAAATACCAAATTTTTCCATGCTTCTGCAAAAATTAAGAGACAAAAAGGTAGAATCTCCTTAATTACAAACATGGATGGAAATATCTTAGAAGATGATAACAAGATTGCTAAAGAAGCTATATCTTTTTTCAGAAATCTATTGACTATTGAACCCGTTTCAATCAAAAATTCCATTCTTGAGGCCATTCCCATTGTGGTCTCTTGCAATGACAATATTATGTTAATGGCCCCTTTCTCCATAGAGGAAGTTAAAACTATTGTCATTGATTTATCTCCTAAAAAATCTCTAGGCCTTGATGGATTCACTACCAATTTCTTTCAAAAATGTTGGGAATTCATTGGTCTTGATGTAATAGAACTATCCTTAAAGATCTTAATAATACCTTCATTTCTATTATACCAAAAGTTGATTCTCCAAGTACCTTGTCTGATTTCAAAACCATCTCTTTGTGTAACACCATTTATAAAAAATTTACTAAAGCAATCTCCATTCACCTTGTGAAGATCATCCCACATGTTATCTCAGAGGAACAAGGTGGTTTTGTGCCAAGAATAGATTCCATAGAAGGTGCCATTGTAGCCCATGAAATACTGCACTCAATTAAATTACATAAAATGCTAGCTATGATTCTCAAGTTGGATATGATGAAGGCTTATGATAGGGTAAACTGGAACTTCCTATTAGTTTTCCTACATAGACTAGGTTTTTCAGAAATATGGGTTAAATAGATTTCCTCTTGCATCTCAACTGCAAGTTTTTTAGTATTACTAAACAACTCTTCATGTGGCTTCTTCCCTTCAACCAGAGGCATTAGACAGGGGGATCCATTATCTCCATTTCTATTCATTCTAATGACCAAAGGCCTAAGCAAATTAAGAAAAAGAGAAAATGTTCTAGGAGCATGGAAAGGTATCCTAATCCCAAATATGCAAGAAGCTCAAACTCATGAACTCTTTGCAAATGACACTTTACTATATGGGCATGCCTCAATACCTAAAGCAAAGGTAATCAAAAATATAATTATAGATTTTACATCAGCCTCAGGTAAAAAAATTAGCCCCTCTAAATCAAAAATCTTCCTATTAAATGTGCTAGATTTTATTCAAAATAGATTAATTAAATTTTGGGGGTATTCGGTGGGATCTTTGCCTTGCTTCTATCTTGGTGTAACATTTTTTGCTAGAAATAATCTTCATGTTTTCTAGGAAAGAATCTGCAAGTTGATATTGGATAGAATTTCCCTATGGAAACACAAGTGGCTAACTTTTGCTGGGAAAATTCAAATGGTAAAATTTGTCTTGAATGCCATTCCAATTTACATGATGTATGTTCTAGAGGCCCCATGTCATACCCTCAACATTCTAAAATCCATCTTATGCTCCTTTTTGTGGAATGATAATGAAGGGGGTAAAGGAAAAATACCTCTTATTGCTTGGGATAAGGTATGTTTTCCAAAAGATATGGGTGGAATTGGAATAAGAAACCTCAAACTTCAAAAAATTTCCCTAGGTGCAAAGCTTAGTTGGAAACTATACAAAAATCCCCAGTCAAGATGGGGGAAACTGATGTTTTCAAAATATCTTTACCTACTCCCATGAGAATCTCTATTTAGGGCTTCCTCATTACCTAAAGGCTTAGCAATATGGAACTTTCTATCTTCATGCAGATCTGTCATCCTCCCTCACCTTTCATGGTTGATCCACAATGGGAAAAAAGCTAAATTTTGGGAGGATAGGTGGAATGATTATCCTATTCTCTCTTCATTTACAGATTGGGGGAATTTAAAAGAGATCTTAAATAATTTGTGGGGTCCTCTAGTTGCAGACTATTTTAATATTGAATACATTGACTCCACTCCAAGAATCTCTTGGAAATCTGTTGATAACTTAAATATTCCCTCATCTATCAAAGAGGCTTATAAGAAGGAGATGGGGAAATGGTTCATTGTTTTTTCACCTAAGGATGATGTCCTAAATTGGACCAAATCAAAGTCGGGAGATTACACAATCAAAGATGGATACATTTCTCTTTTGGAATCGCTGAATAAATTTGACCTTCCATAGAATCTCTTTTGGCATGAAGCTTGCCTTCCCAAAGCTGGCATGTTTGCTTGGATTACTATCAATGGTAGGGCTTTAACTGCCAAGAGGTTAGACAAACTAGGGTTTGTGATTGAATTCCCATGTGTCTTTTGTGGTTATTTTTTGGAAACTGTGGATCATCTTTTTCTACATTTCCCTTTTGCAACTCATTGTTGGTACTTGATCTTCGCAAAATTAAGTTGGGTTTCTATGGTGTGCCCCACCTTATCTATTCAATTTCAATCTTGGCCCCTTTTTCATTATGCTTCGCTTTTCTATTGCTTATGGTTAAATACACCATCCTTACTATTATGGTGCATTTGGAATGAGAAAAACAACAAAATTTTTAACTTCAAGAGGTCTACTATTGAGGAGGTGTTGATCAAATTGGAATCCTCAATTTCTAAAGTGGTTAGATCCTTTATTTTTAAGAACATTGAATCTTTAAAATACTTCTCTAATTGGGATGGTGTCATAATTAAAAAGTGGCCTCTCATCAAAACTTTACCATTCCATGGTGCTTTTACTAATAAAGTAGATAAGATTTTGGCACACAAAAATCCAAATGGATTCCTTCCCCATTAAATTATTTTAAACTAAACTATGATGGAGCATCAAGAGGTAACCCTGGTAAATCTGGGGCTGGTATAGTTATAAGAGACTGAGGAGCTAAAATTGTTAAGGAAGCTTGCAAAATGTTGCCATGGGGAACAAATAACATGGTTGAACTTGAAGTCATTAGTATGGGCTTGGATATTGCGATGTACCTAGAAATTAAATCTCTATCAATTGAGTGTGATTCCATGGTTGTTTTTCATGTTGTTTCAAGGTAAAAAAACATATGTTTGGTAGCTTCAATATCTATTAGACAAGGTGTTAAATTAATTAAAGTGGTTTAATACATTTTGAATATCCCATTGTTACAGGGAAGAAAACACTTTGGTTGATTATTTAGAAAATATAGCTATTGATGAAGAATTATCCTTTACAATCTTTAATGAGATTGATCTTCCTCTAAATTTATGAAGCAAACAAGATCTGCTTTACAAATTTGGATCTAGTTTTTTATGTTTGGTATCGGCTATTCAAGGTCTTCTCCTTAGCTGATCCTTTATTTGGCCTCATGAAGTGGTGCTTCACTTTGTTTCTCCAGTAATATTTTGCAATCCATTGGTATATCTCATTATTCATTTTTTATGGGCATCTCCATTACTTTGGCTTCATGGTGATCTCTTTGGGCAGCTTTGTCAACCATAGGAATTCTATGGTTGTGCTTTGGTTTTTATTATGTTTCCCTTCTCTCCACTACAAGCACTATTGAATTATTGAATATGAATATTATTTTTTTGTGGCCTTCTTTTGTGGTTACATGCCTTAGGCTCAATTGGAATAATTAAATATGGAAATCTTTAATTTGTGGCATGTAGCTATGTGAGACTTTGCAATCTATAGAGTTTGAATACTATAGTCTATGTCTACTCAGCAGTGGTTTGAAGGGATCGATCAGCCTTGGCACAACCATATGAATGATATATTTGGTGCTTTATATGGGTTGTGCTATGATCCTTCTTCGCTGCTTTTTCTTTACATTGGTAGCTCTGGTTGTATAGTATTGAGTTTCAGTGGTATTATTTCAAAAGGTAATATCAGCCTAGTATTGAGTTTTAGTGGTATTAATTCAAAAGGAAATATCAGTCCCTAGTTCACTTGTTCATGGAAAACTTGGAGTAATCTTTGATTTTGGTGATGATGTTATTGTTCTTGATTTGATGTCTATTTCGGATTTTCGTGAAGCATTAATTTTATACATCTTAGATCATGATTCTCTTCCTATATCTGGTTTTATTAATATAAATGTTTTTCTTTCTAACGGCTACTTTGGAGATCTTCTTATGTTTATCAAGTTGGGATTTACGAGTGATAACTTTATTGAAACCATTTCGGGGTGTAGTCTGCTTATGGAAAAACTCCTCCCGAGGTCTTGTCCACTAGTGTTAATCTATCTTTGGTAGTGCATTTTCTACTTGTTGAAGCTTTCAGGACATTCAACAGTGATATTTCAACTCAAAAGAAAAAATTGAAACTATCTTTGGACCACCTTCTACCACTGTCTTACTATGAAGCTGGATCTTGCTTGCCACTTGATGAGGAGAATTGATCTGCTTTGGTTTTGATATCAAGCCAATATATCTTGTTTCTGGGATTTTTTTCCTATGGGAGGCTTCTCTGGGGGTTTATCTGATATTCTCATGTATTGGATTTCTTTCTAGGTCTAGTTGGGGTTATAGGATTAGTCTTTTTGTCTTCTTTTTGGAGCTACAACTAGAGGTTTTCTTCCCTGGTTCTTTCCTGCTGGTATGCTCCTTTGGAACCAGGGTTTGTAAAATTTCTTTAATCAATAAAATTTTCAGTGGCATAACTACTTTTATTTAAAATAATAAAATAAATCATCTAGACATGATAAAGTTGTCATTGTTGTAGTTACATAAGAAGAATGTCTTATGTTCCAAGACAATGTATTGTGATGTGTGGGTTTATCACAGTTGTTGTGGATTAGTTTTGATGGTGTTAAAAAAAACACATGTAAATTAGTAATTAATGTGCTTTGAGTGGGAGTGATGCTTTGGCATGAGCAGAGGACCAAGTTTGAATTCTAACTACACATTCATATATGTTGATTTCATAATAGTGTGGTGGTTATCATTATTTGTAAGAAATTCATATATGTTGCCTACGAATTAATAATTTTGATACTATGACACTGTCGCATGCTTTGTGCATATCTGGGTAACCACGTTTTGTGACACTTATAATTTTTTTGAGTTTTGTAATTATTATTTTCTGTGACCTATAATTATTGCATTCCTAAATTCCTTCACTGAGGTATTTGATAACCGTCCCAAGATTAATCGGGGTATCATTTTTCACATTGATGTCTATTAGGGAATTTATAATCTTAACACTTTGCAACATTCATTGATCCTTCAGATTTTTTTTGTTGTCCATGCTTCTTTCTAAACTTCTATATGTGTGGGCTAGGAATAGCATGTAATATGATTGTAGAGTCTGATGTTGCGCTTGCCTTTTTGCATTTGCATGAAAGCTTTTAAAAAAAATTCCATCATATTCCTTTTATGGCGCATAATCTATTGTAATAGCAATCCTTGAACTGTACTTCCCAACCCAAAAAACTATGAACATATCATTCTTAAACTTACCAACGTTGAAGTCACAATGGAGTTCTTGTAGGGAAGGATCTAGTTAAAATCGACAAAACCAATGTTTTCCTTCACTGTTGAAGTTAGTTCAGGCAGTGGGGAAGGTTCGAGAATTATATGATACTATGGGATCAACTATCTTGGATGAGTCTTATGATCAGGATTCAACAGACCTCCACAAGTGTGTGGCCTTCATCATAGATATCACCCCGAACATGGACAAGTCTAAATTGGTTCTTATTGTCGTTGGAGCACTTGGAGGTGTTGGAATATTATTTAATTCTGTAGTCAATAGAACTGTCAGCTCAGCCAACACATTAAGGTTTCAACCCTGGTAAATCAACTGAGAGTCAATGAAAACATGTGACTACTTGTCATTTTCAGCTTTTTTCTCATTTGCTAGATTAGCATTTTGGCCTCCATGGTCACACTGCTTTTTTCTACATTCACTAGAATAATGGCCATAATTGTGATAGTAATAACACTACACATTGCTTTTTTCACTCCTTTGATTCGAACTGTTGTTCATCCTCTGGTTCTGGTTTGCTAACAGTGAGTTGTTCGT